>CAKNYM010052870.1:137858-173084 GCA_932195095.1 Andricus curvator
CTCCTGATTTTTTGTCAAGTCTCCTGATAAAAAGCTCCTGACTGTTTCTCTCGACCGACGGCAACGCTGTTGGCAACCTATGTCTGCGTATTTGTCTTTGGACATTAGACTACACGTCTTACAGCTAGTACAAAGCAGCAGTTCTTGAAGAGCTGTGCCCGCATCAATCGCATTTCATTGTTTATTTACAGATGGATCATTCTACCACCAGTTCGGGGGATTTATGCCTGCGTCAGGCGGCCAAAGAAGCACACACTTTACTACTACTGTAGGCATCGTAAATTCCTTTTTTCCACCCGCAACAGAAGTAAGTAGTCATGCTTTTAGGAAAATGAAATTGGTCATGCTAGACTGGACCTTTTGCAGAGCACTGATTATCAATGCTTCTGCTTTGTTGCAAAAGTTGATTTGCGTTACAAATCAAGTCGAAATAATTGTGACTTCAATTGAAAATATGCGTCCTTGGTAGTGACTCTTGGCACAACATTCGCTATTTAGAAGCGCAAAAGAAATTACAGGCTGTCTCAATTTTTCCAACGTTACTGGTTAGTTCGCAACTAAACGTCTTAACACTACACACCCACCATTCCGATATATTAGGTAAATTCGATCTTGCTCTCGGTACGCTCACTCATGGTTTGCTCCTTTGAGGGAAAGAATTTCAATTCCGTCATTATGTCCTTGGCACAGAAGCATCCAACTATAAGTGAGGATGTGAAGAAGACTCTCTTGGAAAATGAATCTACTTTTCAAGTCATCTCAGAGGATCTGCTTCAGTACACATGCGGCAGACAGAATTGAGTGCATTATTCAAAGAACATGGCGGGTTCTATAATTTTTTCCGAACCTCAAAACCTTCAGGGTCTTGGAAGTCCCAAACTTTTGGAGGAGATAGTTCCTCAAGAGAGAGTACTAGTGAAAAACCATCAAAAAGCTTCTTTCAGCTCCGATAAAAAAAATCGAATAGAGAAAAGAATAAAGCAAACCCTGAAGAAAATAACGAGCTGGAAAAATGGAGATGGCAACAAGCGATGTCTCTCCAAGGAATCTTGAAATTCGCTTCCTTCGTAGTTCCTCCAGAAAGACTATTTTGCAGGAGCATGCAGCGAGCAGCACGCTTGCTCCCAAAAGATTTCCCAAATCAGAACTTTGTACTCTCTCATCAAGTAAAGTCCGACATGAAGTGGCGGATACAAAATTTATCAGCAAATTCGCGAATGTTCCCAAACATGCCCATTATTCACTTGGTAACAGATGCATTCAACGAGGGCTGGGGAGCCCAAATTGGGGACACATTAATGAAAAGCTTTTGGAGTTCAGAACAGAAAAGCTGGCACATCAACAAGAAGGAGATGTGGGTAGTATATATCGCTTTTCTCAAAAATGCCCGCTCGTTACAAGGAAAAAGCTTGTGTCTTCAGTCAGACAACAAGAAGGTCTTGGCTTACATTCGACGTCAAGGGGGAATAAAGTACCTACCCCTTTAACAATTAGCTAGGAGGTTGTTGATGCTGATGTCGCGCTTAGATCTCCAGATAGAAGCTCACTTCATTCCGGGAATGTACAATGTTGTGGCCGACCGATTGTCGTGAGGAAATTCGCTGCCCGATTGGCATTTGTCGAAACAGGTGACGGACCGAATTTTCGAGAAGCGGGGAGCCCCACAATTAGATTTAATGGAGGTTGCTTGTTCAGCAGTAGTCCCGACCTATGCATCTCAAACCACGGACCAGACTTCAGCATTCGTGAACGCTTTCAGTCGGACCTGGGAGTACAAATTAGCTTGGATATTCCCTCCTTCATCTCTGATACCGAGAGTGCTTCAACATCTCAATCTATCTCGAGGAGTATATATGTTGATTCTCCCAAAATGGGAGAAAGTATTCTTCAGCGCGGGGCTTAAACGTCGATCATTATGTCCCCCTTAGAACAGTCGCAACCTTTATCGGAATCTTCTGGACCTTCAAACCAATTAACCTTCACCGAGAGTTCTAGACCTAGATCTGGTGGCTTGGAAGTTACGGGGTGGTTTACCCATACAAAAGGACGGCAGGAAGAGGACGTAGCTTTGTTGGAATTATTTTTGCGAGAATCAATGCAGAAAACCTATGCCGTACCTTGGAAACCTTGGGTAGCATGGTCTATGTCACAAGGTGTCTTATTGAATAACCCATCTCCGCAGAAAAAAACACAGTATTTGGGCTATTTGCACAGGGAGAAAAGATTGGCCTCAACACAATCTTGGTTTATAAGTTGGTTGTTGCAAAGTTCGCAAATCCAGCGAGGGGAGAAGAGATTAGTTCACATCCTACAGTAAGGCATATGTTAAACGCCATAAATCTGTGGACGCTGAAAGCCATGTTCAAGTTTCAAGACACGTAGCTTCATTACTGCTGTTAGCTCTGGGTAGAAGAATCCATGAACTCACAATTTTGCAGATTAATTCGGAAAATTTCCAAGACAAGGGATATTCAATAGTTCTTTGGCCCATTTTTGGCTCGAAAACCGACATTGTGTCAGATAGGCAGTTCGGTTGGGGGCTCTCAAAAAGTAGAGACCAAAAAATGGATCCAACTTGGTGGCTGCGGCTCTTAATCAAGATCACTAAATCGCGAAGGAGTGCAAGAACAGGATTGGATAGTCTGTTCATTACCACTAGAGGAAGTGTGGCTGCAGCTTCACGTACCGTGATTGCAGGCTGGATCTGGACTGTTTTAGATGAGGCGGGTATCGGCAGCTCTGCGGGAAACATTCGATCAGCGGTGGCATCATCTCGTCTCAAGTCTGGTCTACCAATAGACGAAATATTACAGGAAGGAAATTGGAAATCAACTGATACCGTCTTCAAACATTATTTTAAAGATATTCAGAGACCAACTGATCGATCTTATATATTTTTGTCTTATGAAAAAGTAGCAAACGTTATTGATTTAAGATGTAGCTGTATTTTTGTGTTTTTGTATTACTAAATGGATTTCTATATCCTCTATATGAATTTATCGTTCTTTATAATATCAATTTGAAAATAAATTTCTTGTTCCGATACTTCTGTTACCATTCTGTCTAACAAGCAAATTATGCGCTCTACAGTGTTAATTCTCAATGTCACAGTGCACTTATCTCACAGTGCCGGCAGAGTACAAACACTTCTCAATGGTCAGGCCGAAGGCACATACCAGAAATAAGAACGTTTTTCCCCCGAAGAGTAAAAAAAAGGTTATTTCGGTCTTGCCAAACGCCTGACCAGTTTAAATCCTTGCCGGTTTAATACACCGAGGGGCGTTCAAAGCGCGGAACTAGCCGCCATCGTGGGAGAGTGACCTAAAAATGGGTGGTAAGGAGGGGAAGGGGCGATAGAGAGGGAAAGACTATTTTTAAAGGGTCAAAGAGAGAGAGAGTGACACACGTCCAAATGGCAAGAGAGGGGAAAGGGTAATCTCAATGGTCAGGCCTTTGGCAAGACCGAAATAACCGTTTTTTACCCTTTGGAGGAGAAACGTTCTTATTTGAAAATTTACGATGAGAAAGTTTTTTCTATTTATGCGTCAACTTTGAATTATATGAATGAAAAAAGTTTTTCTGTTTAAAACAGATGATTCAAATATTATAAATGAGCATGTCTTCCTTAATCTTCAATGTAGTGTATTAATATTCTAGATCAATCGATTTGCCTCGAATCGATGAATTTTTTCCGTTCTTGCATCAATTTTGAATTATGTTAGTGAAAAAAGTTAGACTATAAAAAACCTTGTTTTCAAATGTTATGCATTACCATAGCTTCCTGACTGTTCAATAAAATGTGTCAATGTTATAGGACAATCGATTCGTCTTGAATCAACCCAACTTTACTATTCTCACATCAACTTTAAATTATGAGAATGAGCAAATTTTTACTATGAAAATCGATTTCAGAAATATATAAAATACCATGACTTCTCTACTCTTTGATAAAATATTGTAGGTCAATCGATTTGTCTTGAATCAACACAACTTTTCTATTCTCGCATCAACATTAAATTATGAGAATGAGAACATTTTGACTATAAAAATCGATTTAAAAAATATATAAATTACCATAATTTCCCTACTCTTTAATAAAATGTATTAATATTGTAGTTCACACATCCGACACACACTCATCCACACACGCACACACACACATATATACACAAACATAATTGCTTAGAAAATTGCATTAGACATTTTTAAATTGAGGAATGTTTAATTAAACGAATTTAAAATTTTTGGAAAATGTTACCATTACAAAACTTCCTTTATGGGGAAGCAAAATGGAAAGAACATTTTAAAAACCAATTTTTCACCTGTGCTCACCTACCTCTGTATCCTAATCAACTGAACTGGTTGAGTAGATTAGACTACAGATGTTTATCCGCTTACGAGAAAAATGGCAATTTTAAATTCTCTTCCCTTCTCCATAACTTCAAAAAAAATTCAATTATAAGATTGACAGTATGACATAAGAATCTTTATCATTATCACATGACTTACCGAGAAACCCAGCAAAATATTGCGCCAATGGACTTCCTTCACGTTTTAGTTTTTCTTTTACAACCTCGCTTTGACTCCTTTCACATTTCTTTTTTAAATTGTGGCCTATCTTTCGTGAAATCAAATCCCTTATTTTCATTTTATTATGTATTAATGACACTTGGAGATAATAATGATTATTGATGGTTTTAGAGAAACTAAGACTTGGGGTAGAAATTTTAAAGTTTAATTATCGCTTGATTTTTTCTAGAGAATAAATTAAAACAAACAAGTCCGCGAGCAATTTCTTGAACGACTTTCCTACTCGGGGTCATCGAACGTATTATGATAAAAAATTAATCTATATATCAGCGCTTAGATGATATCTATAGTTATGATAATACATAAGCATTCAATTAAATTAAAATTAAAAACGGAACGGTAAAGCAATTGCCTGGTCAGAAAGTGACCTATGGAGACGCAAAATTTATTTACTAATTAATCATTATGAGGAAGCAAAGTGCTCATCAAATGAGCACCATAAAATTGGGATATTACTTTAATTTCCATAAACTTAAAAATATAATGCAAAAATGAAGGAAAAATTACTAGGTTTGATCAAAAGTGTGGCGTTATAAGGAATCCCTAGTAAAAACCAGACTTGAGGTAAGCCTTGCCAAACCCCCACAAACGAAATTATTAATATCATTCGTGTCAAGATTTTATTCAATATTTTTTTAGTCGGATTAATGAGAGTACGTTTTTAAAAAATATTAAATTAAATTGAATTGAATGGTAAATAATATGATGTTAATGTTTTCTGTCTACATGGTCTAAAATCAAAATTTTTTCAATTTTGATTATTAATTTCATGCGCCTATCTAACTCCCCATCTATTTTTCCGTCGCTAATGAATAGGCTACCCAGATATACGTACTTATCAACTTGTTCTAATCTCTCGTCATTTAGGACAATATGCACATTGTTTTCGCACTTTTTTCTTCAAACACCATGATTTGTGTTTTATTTACGTTAATTTTGAGGCGAAAATTTTTTTTAAATAAAATGTTATTGCAGCTTATGTCCCTTTTCCTAGAAGTTGATTTTTTTTCAATACGTTTTTATAACAAGAGTTTATAGCAAATTTGTAGATGTTTTTTAGTTGAACAACTTTCACCTCTTCATTTTTTTCCGCCTCTTGTTTTGTTTTTCCAGAAATTTAATTTTTTTATTTTTAGTTCCGTTTTTTACGAATAAAACCAAAAATGCGTATCCTATCGAAAAGTGATTCACAACAGATTTGTAGATTTTCTTTGGGTGCATGATTTTTTCCATTCATCTTTTTTCGTATCTTGCATAGTTTGACCGCAAAATTTAATTTTGGATTTTTCATTATTTTTTGTGTGATCAAAACTTGAATTTTCGATTTTTCAAGAAAATTGAAAAAGTTGTTCTGACAATCTTATAGTTCTTTCAAAAAACAAAGTTTTTTGTCGTTCGACTTTTTTCCATACCGTGCATTGTTTGGCTTCAAATTTTTATTTTCGTTTGTTTTTTTGAAATTTGAAAATGCTATAAATCGGATAATTTTCTTTTTATCAAAAAAAGTCGTGCAAATAAATTATTCGAATTTCCGAGTACTACAAATAGATGAACATAGAATTTTTAAATCTTGAAAGAAAAATGGTCTCAAAAATGTCGAAAATGCTCTCACTTTTAGATTTTTTATCCAAAATGGCTGGCTCACGAATTCGTCCTTTCTTTTTACACCCTTATAAAGTGTGCCAAAGGGAAATCCAATCGGATAATTCCTTCAAATGTTACCGTGTTTACAGTCTACAACAACGACGAAGACAACGACAGACAGACACCGACATAAAAACTATTTTTTCTGACTCAGGGGGCCTCAAAACGTCGACATTTGATCGTGTCCGCGAAAGTCATTTTTCATCTAAAACAAATACCTTCACATTGGGATGAGAATGTAAAAAGACTTTGTCTGTCCCAAATCGGTCAGTTTTCAGGAGACTAACATCGACGGCCGTCCGTCTAAAATTTACCCTCCCTGTTATTTTCCTGCGTCAGTTTCTCGTAGCTGAATTTTTTTCAGGTAGAACTAGGAAAATATTTGAATTCATTCAAAAAAAATAAGTAGAAATAAATAAATTAATAAATCAAATCAAACTCTGTAAATGTTCCAAGAAGCTTAAGATCAATTTCAAGGGACTTCTATAAAACCTCAAAATGAAATAAAATAATGGCCCAGGATAGCCAGAGGAAACTTTGAAGAATTTTACACATTTTCTCTTTCATTGCTAATCTTCTGAAAGCTGGTACCCTTCTCAGTATACAACGCACACCAACATTGACTCTTCCAGTTCTAGTTCTGTCCCTATGCTCTCCCCTCCATTGACTGAAGTTGGGTGACACTGACGTTATAAATAGACTCTCCAATTTATGACAACTGGCTAATTATTTTTGAAATGCTTCTTACTCGCAAAATACAATTCTCCCATCAAGTTGGTAGTTGGGCGTATACTTCAAACAATGAATAATTCAAACAATACAGTAGCCTTGGAATGGATTAAAACTTTGGTTGACGAAAGCCATGCATGTGGTGAAGGGAAAGGTAAAGATGGAGGCGATGAATGGAGACTGGGTGTTTGGAATGCTGGAGGAGTGAATGATGTTGAGGTAAGACAATTACGAGAAGCAATGCTCGAATGGAAGCTAGATATCTTATGTGTACCTGAAACAAAAACAAAAAAAGGATGCGACAGTAGAATAAAAGAAAATAGGAAGTTGAATCCGGGACCCGAACTCTGGTCAGGAGTAGATAGTGCATAACGTCCTTGCCAAAAAGACGGTTTGATAATGAATGAGAGAGCAAAACTGCATATCAACAGGTATGAATTTGTATCTCATAGGTTTTTGTGGGTTAAAATGAAAGAGGGAATCAGACGACAATCTATCATAGCGTGTTATGCCCCGGTTGATGATGAAAGGAATGAAATAAAAGATACCTTCTGGGATACTTCAAATGATACTACGGGCACATGCGATCATGAGGAAATAATCATTATACTAGGAGATATGAATGGACGGATTGGAGTTCAACGCAAGGGTACGGAAAGAGTGGTAGGACATTTTTGAGATCTAAAAACAAATGGTAAGGGAGAAAATTATTCACCTTATGCTTGGAAAAGGGCTTGTTCATCACAAGTGCCTGATTCAAGCACAAAATGATGTACTTGTAGACATGGTGCAGAGGCGATAACCACAGTATGATTAACTTTGTTATTGCAGATGAGAAACTGAGAGAGCTAGTAACATACACAAAGGTAATGAGAGGTTCCGAATGCTAAACGGATCTTACCTCTTAGTTTCAAAAATTAACATTGGGTCAAGGACGGAGAAGAAGGAGAACTAAAAAGACGAAGCAGACACGAATCAAGATGGAGAATTTACAGGAACCAGAAGTTCGAACAGAATTTCATAATAAGATATACAAACGCATAAATAGAGAACTTGGGAGACTGTAATACGCAATGAAGATATAAAGGGCGCATGGACTATGTTCATGGATATCATTGCTAGAAGCGCGAGTAATGTGTGTGGTACTGCGGTTGTAAGAAGAATGACTGGTGATTTTTGGTGGAATAATGAAATCCGCATAGCCGTTAACGAAAAGAAGCAATCGTATCTAAGAAAGTTGAATACTACAGGCCTCTGTGATGAAGAGAGAAGTAGATTAGAAAATGATTATAGGGATAAAAACGGAAAGGTGAACATAATATTTATAGCGAGGATAAAATAAAAGTATAATGAGAGAAGAAAATGGAAAACGCTTTCGAAGAAAATAAGAAATTATTTTATTGTCAAGTGCGCAAGGACAACAAAGAAAGAAGTAGTAGTACAGAGTAAGTCAGCAACAGAAATAAGCATTTATCTGCTACCGACTTTAAGTTATTATGTTTACAAAAAAGTATGATATCTACACTCATCCACACATACACACATACACACATCCGGAAAATTACTGAGAACATAGTATTAGACACCTTTCAATTGAGTCATGACATTTAGAGATAATAATGATTTTTATTGGTTCCATGCAAAATAATTTATTTGAGGTACAAAGTTTCAAGTTCAATTCTGGTGTAATTTTTTTAGAGTATAAATCTAAATGAGCACGTTAGGGAACTTAACATATCTTCAAAAACACTGAACACATAAGTCGCAAGTATAAAAATATCGCAAGATTTTTAAAAAGGAAGTTTCATACAGAATAGATAAATGAACTTCTTTCATTTTAATTAGTACCTACTTAACAAATTACAAACTATTGTAAATCTTACGCAGACAGCACGGATTTTCTAATACACTTTATATTGTCCCTTCCATTTTTATATTCTGCTGTTCTTTACAAATATCTTTATAAGAAAAGAGAATTATTATAGTGTTAATATCGATTCTAGAAGCAGCTTGTTGCAGCATTAGGTTTTCAAATTTGAGGATTTTTAAATTTTACTTTCTGACTCTAACCTCTTCTTCATTTCCAGATTCTGCATTGACTGCATTTCCTCCAAAGACCTTCCTTTTGTTTCAGGCATAATCAAACATGTGATCACAGATCCCAAAAGCGCTATTGTTACCAAGAAGAAAAAGATTGTATAAACACCACCAGCAGTGCTTGAAACATTAAAAACTGCTGAAGTACCGGACGAGGAAATTGATCCCATGACCATCCTACAGGCAACCGCCTTTCCTTTTACATTTATCGGAGAAAGTTCTCCTTGAACAATATAGGGAATAATACCAAACCCTAACTGATATAATACGTAAAGTACAACCAATGCCACAAGTGGTAGCATTTTAATACAAGAGACATCAGACTTAAGGTACAATTCCATAAAGAAAAATAGACTAACGCTTCCTAAGGAAAGGAAGGCTAATAATCCAGAAGACAAAAAAAGGGCTCTTCTATGAAATCTATGTATCACGATATTAGTTGCCAGAGAAGCAAGTAACGAAATTCCATTCAGAATCAATACTTGAACTCCTGGACAAGAATTGAGTCAGCTTCATGCAGAATGTAATCAGCAATCCTTTCCGATTATAGCTTTTGCTGATCAGCTCCCAAAATCCAGATTTTCTAAGACTTTGATCCTCGTCTATTGCCAGTTTCATCTCCTTTACATCTGATTCCAATTTATCTGATTCATTAATTTCTCTCAACGTCCTCAAACATTTCAATGCTTCATCATTTTGACCTCTCATCAGGTAATAATATGGTGTTTCTGGTAGGAGTGGAAATATTACCGAAAAAAAGAATTGATATAAAGACAGATGTCTTTATATCAACGTTATATATGCAAACGTTATATTTATCATGTTGACCAAAATACCTCTGATGTTCTTTTCAGAAATTTCTGTTAGGTATATCACCAGAGGGGCAAAGGTACCTCCTTGACCTAATCCAGCAATTAATCTTGCAATGTAGAGACATACATAATTATTTGCGAAGATGATTAGAATCCAGCCGATCAGTCCTGGTAGGTGAAAAAGTAATGAGGTGTGCTGTCGGCCTATGCGATTGATGAATAATGGATTTATCAGTCCACCAACGAGGTCTCCGAGCATAAAAAGGGAAACAATCCAACCTCCTTGCGCAACCGTGACTGGGAAGGTTGAATTTTCGCTGGTCCAGTGAGGAAAAGGTGGTGAAGGCCAGGCTGCGTAGGATCCTTAAACTGCTGTTGTCATGCAAGCTGAAAATATAAAATGATGAGATATTATTATAAACTATGTACAGTTCTAATTCCTACACTATTTAACCGATTGGTACACAAATTTCAAGATAATTTTGTTGGATGGAATTCTTCATCCCTTTTTTTATGAATTTTTGATTCGGTAATTCTTTTTCGAGATTCTATACTAATACTAAAAAGAAAAACAAACGTACAAACTGAAAAAAGAAAGAGAAGTGCAGGCCGAAAAAAAAATAATTTAAAAATTTTCAAATTATTGATACCAAAAATTGTATCCTTTTAAAAATGTAAAATATGGAACTGTTACAAATCCTAGAAGTCCCCAATTATCAAATTAATAAAAATTACCATAAAAGAAAAAAAAAACGAAAACAGAAATAAGACCAGGACGAATGAAATAACTTAGAAATTTTTCAAAGTAATTCTACAAAAAATGTCATTGTCTAAAAATTATTGGTTGTCGGCCTGCCCTTTTGTGTATTTTATGAGCTTGTGTTTCTGTTATTTTGCCAAAGTAATGTTCATTAGCTCGGCAACTGAGGTCTCTCAGAATTTGTAATATCTACATAGGGAGCAATCATTATTTTATCGTACAATAAATAACAAAATTATTTAAATTTAGTTGCTTTTAGTTTAAAATTGGTCATTCGCATTAAGCAATGTATTAATTTCCGATCTTAGATGTGTAACGAAATTTTGTATTGTCCTTGATAACGTATTTGCCTTAACATCTATGTATTTTAGTCTGTATTTATTTTTACATATACTGTATTCTTCATAATATAAATCATTTCTCTAGATCTTTGTGTTCTCATGTAATTTCAGCTATTTCTATACAAATTCAACAAGCTCGTTGCTAATGTTTATTACCGACAAAAACTATTTAAGTATATAGGCCTTGAAACTAAAAATTGTTCAATTTTGATGACTTTCACCCTGAAAGTCTAATTTTGAAAGCTACAAAATCTACGAAACTACTATTGCAAAATAATAATAATAAAGATAATAATAATAATCGGTGGGTCAGTTGGTTAGACGCTCGAACTTCACCTTAGAGGTCCGGGGTTCAATCTCTGAGCCGGTACCTCTTGAAATTTTTCTATGTACCTTTACCGAGGTTCTGATGGTTCGGATCCCACCTTAAGATGTAGGTCCCCCCATCATGCACTTGACTGCAACCCAGTCCGTGATTGATGGGGTAAAAACCAGGCTTTGCCTAATATGACAGGGCACTCGCTCTTATCAGATCACTTGATTGCATTATAATAATGCGTCCGTGACTGATCATATATACCGGGATAGCCCCGTGCATAATATTCAAACAAAAAATAAAAAAAATCCAACTTTAACCAAAAATGCCTTCGACATATTGGGCTGTAACCATCTTAAGCCTGAGATACTAATTTTTTTATATATGAAATATATGTAGCTGATGGTAGCTCTAACAAAGCATCCAGAGACGACTGTTGTCACTTCCAACGCTCGCGGCCGCTGTGTGAGGATAACAGCGGTAAAAAACGTACTCCAAACTACACTATGTTCCTAATTTTGTACCTACAACATCATCGCAGAAGATTTCAGACATCGTATTATATTAATTTATAACATCCTCATCTCATCAGTCACTTGACTCAGTCCGTGGCTACGATGAAAACCCGGGTTCACCCGAGAAGAATATTAAAAAATATATATATGAAATATATGTAAATAATTTATATGTTAATAATTTTACATGGATGAATTTTACATTTACATGGATGATCTGGAGATATATGCTAGAAATAAACAGAAACTACATCTAGCTCGAAAAATTGTCAGAGAGTACACTCAAGAGATTGGAATGGAGTTCGGGTTAGAGAAATGCGCCAAGGTCAATTTAAAGAAAGGAAAACCTTATGGCATCCTCGAAGATCCTTAGCTCGTTGACAGAAGCGCTATACGACAACTTTGCGCTGGAGAGACCTATATATACCTGGGCGTGCCACAGAGCCGCATTCAAGACGTGACATCTATAAAGGATACTCTCCGATGCAGATATAAATGTCTCATCCGACGGATATGGTCTTCCGAGCTGTCGGCGAGAAACAAAGTATCTGCAACGAACATGCTTGCCGTCTCCGTAGTACTCTATTCATTTGGAGTAGGTCCATGGGCGAAGGACTGAATACTGGATACTGAATCTTCAATGTCTTCATAGCAGGATTGTTCTGGGTACAGCACATATGGTCGCAAATGGACAAGACCCTCTTCTCAAAATGTTCAGGAAACACGAATAAGTGGGCAAAGGGGCGTTTCTGTACAAAGCAGCCGAGGAGGCTGCTGAGACATTCGGCCTTGACTTCAATATCAGGGGTGAGCAAAATGCATCAAATCTTATCCATCTTGAATACTCACTCCTGAAGACCTGGATTAAGAAAGTACAGGAGAAAAACTTCCGCGAACAGCTCCTCGTCAAGAGGATGCACGGCATCTTCCAAAGAATTGTGTAAGATCGGTCGATGTCGTATGAGCTAACGTTTGCTTTCCTTAAATCACCCGGATTGAAGTCGGGCATGCATACCGTCGCCACATTTTGAGCCAAGACATTCCCGATGATAGCTGCAGAGCGTGTCATGCACACCCCGAGCATCTAGGACACATACTATCTAGTTGTCCAACTCATGCGGGAACGACCTACATCCAAAGGCACAATGCCACACTAAGAGTGCTTTATTACCATCTCTGTCACTCTTATGTCATTAGCTCAAATACCTCTCCGCTAACCGCTCCTAGAGAAATAGAGCCAATTGTCGAAAATGAGAGATGCCGCATATACTGCCACTTCATATTCTCGACCATTGTTTCTGTTAAATATATGTTGCTTTGGGCTAACTCCACAATGCAATGAATTATGCGGTTACGACACCAGTATCGCGCAGTGCCACCCACAATAGGCCTCTCTCGGATGGAGGCCATGGCTCAGTTGGGATGGCAATAGGACTGAACCGAGGCGACGACCAGGCAATGGCCCCGGACAAACGCGGGAAGATCGATTTAAGTGGTCGGACCAACTCAGGAGGGACATCCTCACCTGTTGGCAAAGAAGATCACCGGCGCGAAGAGGATACATGTAGAGGTTACATGACTACTGGGTCAATATGCACCCGGAATATGCTTATCAAACGCCGCAGAATTTAAGAGTTCAGATATCCTTTTTGCGAGAAAACGGATATGAAGCTCTTTATCAACAAGAAGAAGAGCAACATCCTTCAGCGAACATTCCACCCATTCCAGTAAGATCACCTTTGCAGATAGCCGAAAATGCCGACATGAGAAGTAGGAGATCTATTCACCAGAAAATCTTTCTCAGGAGGACAAATTAGCTGAAGCTAATACTGCTCATCCCGATTTGCTCCACGAAGATGTTAATCTCTGAAATCTGATCTGTGTAGTTTACGAGAAGGTCATCTCCCTGCTTAGCGACAATAGAAGTAACGATACTTCAGTAAGTCTGAGTAAGACTCGCGAGCGTATTGTACAGCTTCAGTTCGAAATTGAAACGGCAAATCACACGCTGAACAAGTGTAAACTGTTGACCGTCAAGCACCACTGGACGCAGAAAATAAGATCTCTTTCAACAGCGAAACGGCGCCTTGAACGGCGTGTAAAGTGGATTCAGGAAAATTCCAACTTTTCTACTCATCCTTCCCGTCTGTTCAATAAAACGTCACGTGCCGTTAAAAATCCGGCTAGTCGAGAAGAGAGAGTCGAGCAAAGGTTACAAGGTCCAGAGGAAGAATGTCCACTAATTACTACTGAAAAAGTGAAGTAAGTTATCGCTAGAACTGAGAAATTTCAGTTCGATAACACGAACCATGAGCTACTTATTAAGCTCCTTGAGTGCCTGGAGGTGCATTCAAAAATTTTGTGATGCATAAAAGAGTTTATGCTCTTATGGCGGACAAGATTTGTCATAAGATCTGACAAAAGGCAAGTGGCCACAAGCTATATCACATATAAGAGGGGGGTCTTCCAAGGAGACTCTCTAAGTCCGATACTTTTCTGCATCTCCCTCTTGCCTCTACCTATTGTGCTCCGAGGCAAAAGCTCTGGATACCTATGTGGCCCGCTGAACAAAAGGGAATATAAGGTCAGCCACCTTTTATACATGGACGAACTTAAACTCTTTGCTTCCTCGAAAGAGAACCTTGACATCCTTGTGGAGGCGGTAAATTGGTACTCTAAAGCGATTGTCATGAGCTTCGGACTGGACAAGTGTGCCTGCGTCCACCTACGCCAAGGAAGATTAGAAACTACATCATCGCGTCACGATCAGGATGTTCAACTCATAGGCGGAAATACCATTCAACATCTTGGTATTGGGGAAACATATACATATATTGGAATACCGCAAGCGGAGACCCAAAATGTGCGTGTGTCAAAAACGGCCCTTGGAAACAGGTATCGCCAAATTCTCAGAAAAATGTAGGCTTCCGAATTATCTGGAAAGAATAAGATATAGGCGACCAATATGCTGGCCGTTCCTATACTGCTGTACACGTTTGGTGCAGTAAAATGGAACGTCGATGAGTTGAAGCAACTTGACCGAAGCACGCGCAAGATGATGACAATCCATCGAAGTCATCATCCTAGATCTTCCGTACCTCGAATATACCTCCCTTGAGATAAAGGGGGTAGACGCTTGCTGAGCTTAGAGTGTCTTCATCGCAGAACGGTTCTGGCTACAGCCTGATGAGTTCTAAATAGCACATATTCTCTTATGCGACTCGTACATCAACATGAAGCCGTCAATGCTGCGGCGTTTTTATACCGTGCCGCAGATAGGGCCGCAGAGGAGCTTGGCCTTCCATTTGATACTACTAAGAGAACATGCTGACAAGCCCCTTCATGGTAAATTCTACGACATTATACGTAGAGAAGAGCTCGCGATGGAGCTGTCCAACATGTTTCTCAAGTCTGATGGATTAAAATCGGAGTTTGAGTCCATTGCGTGGCTACTTTATTGTTTGTATTGTTCATGTTTAGATTGTACACCCAACTACCACCTTTATGCGCGACATTTGTTTTGCGAGTCGAAATCATGTCCAAGCTGAGTAGTTATTCGTCGTACGGTGGAGAGTCTAGTTGTAACGTTACTCCCACCAAAAAATCTGGTACTGGGGGGGGGGGGGGCAGCAAGGAATGGAAACCGAGATAGAGTCGCAATTGGTTGATGTTTTATGCTGAAAAGGTCACCGGCCTTCAGCAGCGTTGTATTGGATAGGAGTTCATATGTTCCGGTCTGCCAATTCCCGGCCTACCTCTAGGCAAGGAACCAAAAACTCTTTTTTTTTAAATATATACATATATATATATATATATATATATATATATATATATATATATATTTATTTATTCATTTCATCTATTTGAAGCATGGTTCTTGAAATATAAAGGTAATATTCGAATTTTTTCAGAGCAATTATTTTAGTAAACAAAGATCAAAACGCATTCTGAAATAAAAGTCAGATTTTCATTCAGAATAAATTGTTTGAATTATTATTTTATTTTATTGTTTCAATCGTTAGAAATAGTATTGAGGGCATACAAAAATCAAATATTTCGAAAAACCACACACGAGATGAAACATGAATTAAATCAGCAAAATTTGGATGAGGATGTGCCCGCTTATCGGGCCGATTTTTTCACTGTTCATGTTATTTTTTACGAGTAAAACAAAAACTGCACATCCTGTCAAGAACTGACCCATAACAAATTTGTAGATCTTTTTTGAGTGCACAATTTTTGTAAAATCATCATTCGTCGTATCTTGCATAGTTTGACCGTGAAATTGATTTTTTGAATTTTTCATTATTTCTTGTGCAATAAAAATGTTAATTTTCGATTTTTCAAGAAAATTCAAAAAGTCGTTATCCTAATCTTGCAGGGCGTGCAAAAAACACACTTTTCTTGTCCTGACTTTTTTCGTATCGTGCTTTATCGTGCGTATCGTTGTTTGGCCGCGCATATCATTTCCAAATTTTGAAAAAACATGGTCTCAAACATTTTTAAAATGCTCTTACTTTTTGAATTTTCATCCAAAATGGCTGGCTAACGAACTTGACCTTCATTTTATGAGACTGGAAGAGTACACCAAAGCCAAATCACATAGGTTAATTCTTTCGAAAGTTATCGTGCTAACAAACTGAAAATTTACAGACAGACACATTCGTAAAAACACTGGCAATTCGTAAAAATACTGGCAATTGCCAGTTTCAGAATTAAGCATATCCATTTATACTCAAAGATTTTTCAGCATTACGCTCCAACTTTAGCTTCTCCTTAATTTTCGGATTCTGCATTGCCTGAATTTCTTCCAATGACCTTCCTTTAGTTTCAGGCATAATCCAAAATGTGATCAAGGATCCAAAAGGAGCTATTGTTGCAAAAAAGAAAAAGGTCGTATAAACACCAGCAGCATTGCTTAAAAAATTGTAACATGCTGTAGTTCCAAAGCTGAAGCATGATGTCATAACCATCCCACAGGCAACTGCATTCCCCTTTACACTTATCGGAAAAAGTTCGCCTAAAACAATATGGGGAATAGGACCTAGTCCAAAACGATACATTACTTGAAAAAAAATCAAACCAACAAGGGGAAGGAAGTTAATAGAGGAAACATCATCCTCAAGGTACAATTCCATAAAGAAAAATAGACCAACGCTTCCTAAGCAAGTCGAGGCTAATAACCCAGTAGACAAAATAAGTGTTCTTCTATTAAATCTTTCTATAATTATGTTAGTTCCAAAACAAGCCAGTAATGCAATTCCATGAAAGATCATTACTTGAACTCCTGGATTTATAGAAAGACTACTTTTAGCGAAAATGTTCTGAGCATACGACGAGATTGCCACTATTCCTGATAATATTTGTGTCATAATTAGGGAAAATATGATCAGTAACCCTCTACGGTTATTGCTCTTGTTTATTAACTCCCACAAACTAGAAGTTTTTACTTTTTTGTCTTCCTCAATAGCCAAGTGCATTTCTTGGATTTCCGTAGTCAATTTATTTGGGTCACTAATTCCCCTCAACTTCATCAAGCATTTCATCGCATCATCATTTCGACCTTTCATGAGGTAATAATAAGGTGTTTCTGGTAAAAATGGAACCTCCAGGAGAAATAGTATTGGTAATGTAACCGATGAATAGTTCAAAAAATTGTAAGATGTGTAGGCTGCAACTGATGTAAAGACGAAAATGCTTGTTGAAATTGATAAGTACATCATGTTAACGAGAATACCTCTGATGTTCCTTTCTGAAATTTCTGTTAGGTATATCACCAGAGAGATGAAGATACCTCCTTCACCTATTCCGGCAATAAATCTCGCAATGTAGAGATATACATAATTTTTTGCGAAGATGATGAGGATCCAGCCAATCAATCCTGGTAGAGTCAAAAGTAGTAAGGAGTACTTCCGTCCTATGACATCGATGAATAATGGAGTTATCAGTCCACCAAAGAGTTTCCCGAGCGAAAAGAGGGATACAATCCAACCACCTTGTGCATCCGTAACTGGGAAGGTTGAATTTTTGCTGGTCAAGTGGGGAATAGCTGGTGATGACCAGGCTATGTGGGATCCATAAGCTGCCATCGAAATGCATGCTGTCAATTTAAAAATTATAAGATATTAATTTAAATTATGTATTACATTATCAAGGTTTCAATGATACATGGCAGCTGACTAACCATATATAAACTAGCTGTGAATTCGATCTCGAGTGTTTCCACTTTGTTTGTATTTATGATTATATAGTGCTCATTTTACGAGCACTTTGCTTCCCGTTAGCAAATGTATTTGCTTCCTCATACAGGAAGCATTAGTTATTTTTTTCAATAATAGACTAACCAAAATATTCATTTTGCTCAATTTAAAAATAGAAATTTACAAAAAAATACAAAATTACTTTTTCCTCACGCAACAGAAGTAAGTAGGCATGATTTTAGGAAAATGAAATTGGTCATGCTAGACTGGACCTTTTGCAGAGCATTGATTATCAATGCTTCCACTATGGTGCAAAAGTTGAGTTACGTTACAAATCAAGGCAAATTAATTGTGACTTCAATTGAAAATATGCGTCCTTGGTAGTGACTCTTGGCACAACATTCGCTATTTAATAGCGCAAAACAAATTACAGGCTGTCGCAATTTGTCCAGCGTTACTTGTTAGTTCGCAACTAAACGTCTTAGCGTTACACACCCACCATTCAGATATACTGGGTAAATTCGACCTTGCTCTCGGTACGCTCACTCATGGTTTGCTCCTTCAAGGGAAAGATTTTCAATCCGTCATTATGTCCTTGGCACAGAAGCATCCAACTATAAGTGAGGATGTAAAGAAGACTCTCTTGGAAAATGAATCTCCTTTTCGAGTCACTCAGATGATCTGCTTTTGTACACATGCGGCAGACGAGCAGACGTAATTACCATTAGAAGAAAGGCCTTTGTACCAAAAAATAAATACATGGTTTCCCTCCTCGCTACCGTCCCACCCTCAGAAGAACATCTTTCCGATGAAAATAAGTTGAGAGCATTATTCAAAGGACATGGCGGGTTTCATAATTTTTTTCGAAGCCCAAAACCTTCAAGAGAGAGTACTAGTAAAAACCCATGTGCGCGGCTCTTATCGAATCGAGCAGGTTTCCATCAAAAAGCTTCTTTTAGTTCAGATAAAGAAAATCGAATAGAGAAAAGAATAAAGAAAACCCTGGAAAAAAATAATCAGTTAGGAAAAATGGAGATGGCAGCAAGCGAAGTCTCTCCTAGGAATCTTGGAATTCGCTTCCTTTGTAGTTCCTCCAGGAAGACTATTATGCAGGAACATGCAGCAAGCAACACGCTTGCTCCCGAAAGATGCATCCAGCGAGGGCTGGGCAGCCCAAATTGGGGACAAATTAATGAAAGGCCTTTGGAGTTTAGAACAGAAAAGCTGTCACATCAACAAGAAGGAGATGTGGGTAGTATATATCGCTATTCTCAAAAATGCCCGCTCGTTACAGGAAAAAGCTTGTGTCTTCATTCCGTGTCTGCATTCCGGGAACTTACAATGTTGTGGCCGACCGATTGTCTAGAGGAAATTCACTACACGATTGACTTTTGTCGAAAGAGGTGACAGACCGAATTTTCGATAAGTGGGGAGCCCCACAAATAGACTTAATGGCGACTGCTCGCTCAGCAGTAGTCCCGACCTATGCATCTCAAAGCACGGACCAGACTTTATCATTCGTGAACACGTGAACGTGGAGTACAAATTAGCTTGGATATTCCCTCCTCCATTTCTGATATTAAGAGTGCTTCAACATCTCAATCTATCTCGAGGACTATGCATCTTGATTCTCCCAAAATGGGAGAAAGTATTCTGCAGCGCGGGCCTCAAACGTCGGGCATTATGCCCCCCTTGGAACATTCGCAACCTTCATCGGAATCTTCTGAGCCTTCAAAACAATTGCCCTCCACCGAGAGTTCTAGACCTACATTTGGTGGCTTGGAAGGTACGGGGTGGTTTACCCATACAAAAGGACGGCAGGAAGAGGACGTAGCTTTGTTGAAATCATCTTGTTGAGAATCAACGCAGAAAACCTTTGCCGCACCTTGGAAACCTTGGGTAGCATGGTCTATGTCACAAGGTGTCTTATTGAATAACCCATCTCCACAAAAAGTAGCACAGTATTTGGGCTACTTACACAGGGATCTCCACAGGGATATCCCCTTTATATGAATTTATCGTTCTTTATAATATCAATTTGAAAATAAATTTCCGATACTTCTGTTATCATTCTGTCTAACAAGCAAACTGTGCGCTCTGCAGTTTTAATTGTCAACGTCACAGTGCACTTATCCCACAGTGACGGCAAAGTACAAATACTACTGAATGGTCAGGCCGAAGACACGAACCAGAAATAAAAACTTTTTTCCCCCAAAGAGTAAAAAAAAGGTGATTTCCGTCTTGCCAAAGGCCTGACCAGTTTAAATCCTTGCCGGCTTAATACACTGAGGCTCGCTGAAAGCGCGGGACTAGCCGCCACCGTGGGAGAGTAACCTAAAAATGGGGGTAAGGAGGGGTAGGGAAGATAGAGTGGGAAAGACTAGTTTGTAAGGGTGAAAGAGAGAGAGTAACACATGTCCAAATCGCAAGGGAGGGGGAAGGGTAATCCTAATAGTCAGGCCTTTGGTAAGACCGAAATAACCGTTTTTTTACCCTGCGGCGGAAAAACGTTCTTATTTGAAAATTTATGATGAGAAAATTTTTTCTATTCATGCGTCAACTTTGAATTATGTAAATGGAAAAAGTTTTTCTGTTTGAAACAGATGATTCAAATATTATAAATGAGCATGACTCTCTTAATCTTCAATAAAGTGTATTAATATTCTAGATCAATCGATTTGCCTCGAATCAAGGAATTTTTTCCGTTCTTGTCATCAATTTTGAATTATGTTAGTGAAAAAAGTTTTACTATAAAAAACCGTATTTTCAAATATTATGCATTACCATAGCTTCCTTACTCTTTAATAAAATGTGATCAAAGCATAGCTCAATCGATTCGCCTCGAATCAACAAATCTTTTCTGTTTTTGCATCAACTTTGAATTATGTTCATGAAAAAAGTTTTAATAGAAAAACCGATTTTCAAAATATATAAATTACCATAATTTACCTAGTTTCTAATAAAATGTATTAATATTGTAGGTCACACATCCGACACACCCCCATCCACACACACACACACATATACACACATTCGGACAATTGTTTAGAATATTGCATTAGATATTTTTAAATTGAGGAATGTTTAATTAAATGAATTAAAATTTTTTGGAAAATGTTACCATTACAAAGCTTCCTCTATGAGGAAGCAAAATGGAAAAAAGGTTTAAAAAAACAATTTTTCACCTGTGGTCACCTACCTCTGTATCCTAATCAACTGAACTGGTTGAGTAGATTAGACTACAAAGGTTTATCCGCTTACGAGAAAAATGGCAATTTAAAATTCTCTTCCCTTCTCCATAACTTCCAAAAAAATGCAATTATAAGATTGACAGTATGACATAAGAATCATTATCATTATCACATGACTTACCGAGAAACCCAGCAACATATTGCGCCAATGGACTTTCTTCCCGTTTTAGTTTTTCTTTTACAACCTCGCTTTGACTCCGTTCACATTTCTGTTTTAAATTGTAGCCTATCGTTCGTGAAATGAAATCCCTTATTTTCATTTTATTATGTTTCAATGACACTTGGAGATAATAATGATTAGTAATGCTTTTAGAGAAAATAAGACTTGGTGTAGAAAATTTCAAGTTCAATTATCGCTTGATTTTTTCTAGAGAATAAATTAAAATAAGCAAGTCGACGAGCTATTTCTTGACCGACTTTCCTGCTCGGGGTCATCGAACGAATTATGATAAAAAATTAATCTATACATCAGCGCTCAGATGATATCTATAGTTATGATAATACATGAGCATTCAATTAAATTAAAATTAGAAACGGAACGGATCAGAAAGTGACCTATGAGGAAGCAAATATATTTACTAATCAATCATTATGAGGAAGCAAAGTGCTCATCAAATGAGCACCATAAAATTGGGATATTACCTTAATTTCCATAAACTTAAAAATATAATGCAGAAATGAAGGAAACATTACCAGGTTTGATTAAAAGTGTGGCGTTACTATGAATCCCTAGTAAAAACCAGACTTGAGGTAAGCCTTGCCAAACCCCCACAAACGAAATTATTAATATCATTCGGGTCTAGATTTCATCCAATATTTTTTTAGTCGGATTAATGAGAGTACGTTTTTAAAAAATATTCAATTAAATTGAATAATAAATAATATGATGCTAATGTTTTTTGTCTAGATGGGCTGAAATCAAAAATTTTTCAACTTTGATTAATAATTGTATGCGCCTATCTAACTCCCCATCTATTTTTCCGTCGCTAATGAATAGGCTACCCACATATACGCACTTATCAACTTGTTCTAATCTCTCGTCATTTAGGACAATGTTGCACATTGTTTTCCCACTTTTTCCTTTAAACACCATGATTTGTGTTTTATTTACGTTAATTTTGAGGCCCATGTTCTCCATGTTTGTATTAAGTTTATTTAACATTCTTTGCAAGTCCTCGATTGATTCTGCCATAACAATCTTGTCATCAGCCAAAGCTAACCCACGTACCCTAACTATCTCGAGCTCTACACCTTCATATACCTTCATACGTATGTTTACTGTCTTGTTTTAATAATTAAAAAAGGGCACATCCTTTAAAAAAAAAAACAATTTTATTATTGAACATTTTATTGCAACTTGTGTCGTTTATCCATAAAATTATTTTGTTTACTTTCAATGTTATTTTTTACGATTTAAACTAAAAATACGCATCCTAGAGTGAAGTGTTTCAAAGCAATTATGCAGATATAATTTAGGCGAAAAATTTTGTTAAATAAAATGTTATTGTGGCTTGTGTCCCTTTTCCTAGAAGTTGATTTTCTATTTTTAATATTATACATTTTTATAACAAGAGTTTATAACAAATTTGTAGATGTTTTTTGGTTGAAAAAGTTTTACCTCTTCATTTTTTTTCGCCTCTTGTGTCGCTTTTTCCAAAAATTAATTTATTTTATTTTTAATGTTATTTTTTACGATCGAAAGAAAATCTACTCGTCCTATCTAAAAACGATTGATAACAAATTTCTAGATCTTTTTTGGGTGAACATATTTTGTCTCTTGATTTTTTTTCGTACCTTGCATCGTTTTTGAAAAAATTTAATTTTTGTTTTCTTGTAATTTTTTACGATTCAAACGAAAACTACGAGTTCAATCAAAAAATTATTGATGACAAATTTGTAGCTCTTTTTTGGATGAGCAACTTTTTAGTTCCGTTTTTTACGAATAAAACAAAAACTGCGTATCCTAACGTAAAGTGATTCAAAACAGATTTGTAGATTTTCTTTGGGTGCATAATTTTTGTCCTTTCACCTTTTTTCGTATCTTGCATAGTTTGACCGCAAAATTTAATTTTGGATTTTTCATTATTTTTTGTGCGATCAAAATTTGAATTTTTAATTTTTTCAAGAAAATTCAAAAAGTTGTTATGACAATCTTTCAGTGCTTTCAAAAAACAAAGTTTTTCGTCGTTCGATTTTTTTCCATATCGTGCATTGTTTGGCTTCAAATTTTCATTTTCGTTTGTTTTTTTGAAATTTAAAAATGCTATAAATCGGATAATTTTCCTTATATCAAAAAAGTCGTAAAAATAAATTGTTCGAATTTCCGAGTACTAAAAATAGATTGGCATAGAATTTTTAAATCTTAAAAAAAATGGTCTCAAGAATGACGAAAATGCTCTCACTTTTTGATTTTTCATCCAAAATGGCTGGCTCACGAATTCGTCCTTTCTTTTTACACCCTTATAAAGTTTGCCAAAGAGAAATCCAATCGGATAATTCCTTCAAATGTTACCGTGTTTACAGTCTACAACAACGACGACGACAACGACCGACAGACACCAACGTAAAAACTATTTTTTCTGACTCAGACCCTCAAGACGGCGACATTTGATGGAATCCGCGAAAGTCGTTTTTCATCTAAAACAAATACCTTCACATTGGGATGAGAATGTAAAAAGACTTTGTCTGTCCGAAATCGGTCAGGTCTCAGGAGACTAACATCGACGGCGGTCCGTCTAAAATTTACCCTCCCTGTTATTTTCCTGCGTCAGTTTCTTGTAGCTGAATTTTTTTCAGGTAGAACTAGGAAAATATTTGAATTCATTAAAAGAATATTAAGTAGAAATAAATAAATGAATAAATTAAACCAAACTCTGTAAATGTTCCAAGAAGCTTAAGATCAATTTTAAGGGACTTCTAGAAACCCTCAAAATGGAATAAAATAATGGCCGAGGATAGCCAGAGGAAACTTTGAAGAATTGTACACATTTTCGCTTTCATTGCTAATCTTCTGAAGGCTGGTGCCTTCTCAGTATACAACACAAACCAACATTGACTCTTCCAGTTCTAGTTCTGTCACTATGCTCCCCCTTGCATTGACTGAAGTTGGGTGAGACTGACGCTATAAATAGACTCTCCAACTTATGACGACTGGCTAATTATTTTTGAAATGCTTTTTACTCGCAAAGTACAATTCTTCCATCAAGTTGGTAGTTGAGCGTATACTCTAAACAATGAATAATTCAAACAATACAGTAGCCTTGAAATGGATTGAAACTTTGGTTGGCGAACCAGGCATGTGGTAAAGGCAAAGGTAAAGTTTCAGGCGATGAATGGAGAATCGGTGTTTGGAATGCTGGAGGAGTGAATGATGCTGAGGTAGGACAATTACGAGAAGCAATGCTCGAATGGAAGCTAGATATCTTATGTGTATCTGAAACAAAAAAAAGGATGCGACAGTAGAATAATAGAAAATAGGAAGTTGAATCACGGACCCGAACTCTGGTCAGGAGTAGATTGTGCATCACGTCCTTGCCAAAAGGACGGTTTGATAATGAATGAGAGGGCAAAACTGCATATCAACAGGTATAAATTCGTATCGCACATGTTTTTGTGGGTTAGAATGAAAGAGGGAATCAGAAGACAATCTATCATAGCGCGTTATGCCCCGGTTGATGATGAAAGAAATGAAATAAAAGATACCTTCTGGGACACTTCAAATGATACTACGGGCACATGCGATCATGAACACACAAAATGTAGACACTTGTAGACACTTGTAGACATGGTGCAGAGGCGATAACCACAGTATGATTGACTTTGTTATTACAGATGAGAAACTGAGAGAGCTGGTAACATACACAAAGTTAATGAGAGGTTCTGAATGCTAAACGGATCATTACCTCTTAGTTTCAAAAATTAACTTAGGTCAAAGATGGAGAAGAAAGAGAACTAAAAAGACGAAGCAGACACGAATCAAGATGGAGAATTTACATAAACCAGAAGTTCGAACAGAATTTCATAATAAGATATACGAACGCATAGATAGGGAGCTTGGGAGACTGTCATACGCAATGAAGATATAGAGCGCGACTAAAGCGTGTGGTACTGCGGTTGTAAGAAGAATGACTGGTGATGTTTGGTGGAATGATGAAATCCGCATGGCCGTTAACGAAAAGAAGCAAGCGTATCTAAGAAAGTTGAATACTACAGGCATCAGTGATGAAGAGAGGAGTAGATTAGAAAATTATTATAGGGATAAACATTAAAGAGTGAATATAATAGTTATAGAGAGGATAAAATGAAAGGATAAGAAAAAAAGAAAATGGAAAACGCTTTCGAAGAAAATAAAAAATTATTTTATTGTCAATTGCGCAAGGACAACAATAAAAGAAGTAGTAGTACAGAGTGAGTCAACAGAAATAAGCATTTATCTGCAACCGAGTTCAAGTTATTATGTTTACAAAAAAGTGTGATATCCACACACATTCGCACATACACACATTCGGAAAATTGCTTAGAACATAGTATTAGAGATTTTTCAATTGAGTTACGACATTTAGAGATAATAATGATTTTCATTGGTTCCATTGATTTCAGGTACAAAGTTTCAAGTTCAATTCTCGTGTAATTTTTTTAGAGTATAAACCAAAATGAGCACGTTAGCGAACTTAAAATATCTTCAAAAACACTGAACACACAAGTCGAAAGTATAAAAATATATAGCAGTATATAGCATATAATAAATAGCAGACGGCACTGCTTTTCTGATACACTTTATTTTGTCGCTTCGATTTCTATAGTCTTATTGTTCTTTACAAATATCTTGACAAGAAGAGGGAATTGTTATAGTATTAATATAGAATCTAGAAGCAGCTAGTTGCAGAATTAGGTTTCTAAATTGAAACATTTTTTAATTTTACGTTCTGAATCCAACCTCGTCTTCATTTCCGGATTCTGCATTGCCTGAATTTCCTTCAAAGGCCTTCCTTTCGTTTCAGGTATAATCAAAAATGTGATCACAGATCCCAAAAGCGCTGTTGTCTTCATTCATGTAACTAATACATGCCCAGACATGAATTTTGCGAAGGGTTTAACATTTCATCCCTTTCTTTACCTTAAAAGAGCACAAAACGATCGAAAACATATCTTGCGGAATAAAAATTCTCGTATTTCACAACGTCACCATCTTCTGGTAAAAGTAATCCGCCACCTGATAATCTAAGCAAAATATAATCATTAATTAATTTAAAGATCAACAAAAATCATTAACTTAGAACTGCTATGTAAATTGTGCTAACTGTAATTCTATCAATAATTGCTCAAGAAATTAAGCTTGGATTTTTGTTGTTGAACACAACAATTCATTATTTGAAAAAGATTTTATATAGTAAAAAATTTAAGCAAGGTCGTTTAACAAAAGCATGTGCTTATATGCACTTTACTTCACTTCGGACCTTGATATTTAACATGAGGGATGCATCCGGGCCAACTCTTGATCCGCCCATGAAACATTTCGTAATTAAGAAAAAGAACTAAACATTTTAGGGGAAATTCTCTAGTATTGTATTTAGATTATGTTTTAGTTTTTCAATCATCGTCCTTACCATTTATATAAAAAAGGCTCCCTGCTTGTACTTTTCCAATACGAGCATCATCACCTTTCACTAAAGCACCATCAGGAAGAAAGTCATATATTGATTCAGGATGTGGTCGTGTAGGACTTTGACGTGCTTCTGGTAGAACTGGTTTCGTAAGAAAAATATTTTCATTGATTAATTTGAAGATTTAAAAAATCAATAACTTAGAGCAATCAGAGGTGTGGAGGGTAGGTTGGCGCACCTCAAAGGGAAAGTGAATATAAAAGAAAACTATACAGCCGTGAATAATAGAAAAATTTGCTCTTGTGTGACTTTGTGTCTTGCAAGGAGTGGTCCCGAGATGTGCGTCGCCGATTCGCCCCAGTCGAATCAGCGACGCACATCTAGCGACCTCACCTTGTAAGTGAAAAAGTAAATAAATCGCTCAAGGTCGATCTCCTCTTGTATCGGAAGGATGTTTCTTGACCCGAATGGAATTCTCTCTTAGGTTAAGAGGATTTTCATTCGTCTCGAAAAGAATCTTTTTGCAGCAAACATTATCCTTTTGACACAAATGTCATCTAACATTGAAGCGGTACCATTAGGCCTTTCTAAAAAGATAATGACGCTGTTTCAAACAAAACAGGCAAGAGGACGATGCTTTTGTTTCAAGACAACTTTTTCTCTGGGTGAAGAAAAAAACATCTTTTACCATCCATCATGGCAGTCAAAACGAAGCCCACTGCTAACTGGCTAGTTAAATATATACAAATTGTCAACTATTTCAGGTTTGCAGTTCATAGTTATGTGACATCAACCTCCGTATGATATGAGCTGAGAATCCTTATTCGAGTTTGGATTTTGGAATTGTTTTTTAGTTTGTAAATTGTCGCTCTCACCAGGTTTTATGGGATCTTTGATTGGTTTTAACAATCCGTCATGGAGTAGTGCGACAGCTTTTCCTTGTTCATCGTACAATAGATAAGAACGTAGCGGACGAGCACGAGGTGATGGAGGAGCGCGAGGTGGCGATGACGGTGATAACGGCGATGATGGCTTTGACCGACTACAACGAAAACAATTCATCCGCATCGGACTTGATTCTGGAAGCATAAATATATGAATTTTCTTATTAACGGATTATTTGAATGAAGCCCAGAAATGTTTTCTTTTAACAAATTTAAGAGGCCCTGAATGTAATAGGGATGTTGCATGAAATGAGACAAACATATTTTTGGAAACTTGAAGCAGTGAATATAACGTTCAAATTAGACCAATCAGGCAGCGCGGCCGTCGCGGCTTTCTACTGACAGCTGCTCCAGCTGATTGTCTGAACTAACCTATAAATGCCTGAAATCTAGAAATCAGAAATAAAAGCCGAGTTCAAAAGACGATTCTGGCTTTAATTTTCAACTGAATTTTAATTTATTTCTTTTTAATTCAAGCTCACTAAATTCTAGAGGTAAAATTAACGTGGGTACTATATTAAATTCAATTCGAACCTCTTAAAATTCCTAAGTTTTCGAGTAAAAATTTGGATTTTCAAAAAAATAGATGATTTTTCAATCAAATCTAAAAATCTAAAAAAAGATCATTTTTCAAGCAAAAATTCAATAGTTACATTTTCAGTGAAATACATTAATTTTCAAATAAAACAAGAAGCAAATTTTCAAAAAAAAATGGTTAGAGTTGCAACTTGAATAGTTACATTTTTTGTAAAAAAATTAATTTGCAGCCAAAGAAAAATTGAATTTTCAACAAGAGAGCTCATTTTTCAACAATGAAATGAATTTTTAAATAAAACGATGAATCTCCAACCAACAAAAAATAATTTTCAGCAAAAGAATAACCTTCAATCAAGTAGTAAATCTTCCTTCCAAAAAAGATAAATTCTGATCAATAAGTGTAATAGTTGATATTTCAAACAAAGATTTTACTTTTTAATCGAAAACAATTGAATTCGACCAAAAAGAACGAATTTTCAACAAATTACATGAATTTTCAACCAAATACATCAATTTTCTCTTCAAACCAATCAATTTTCAACAAAAAACCAAATAATTAAATTTTGACTTGAAAAAATTAATTACAAACAAAAAAGAACGAATTTTCAACCTTTTTTCAATTTTTTGAAATTTAATTTTTGATTCAATTTAATGTTGCAATTTTAAACAAAACCATGCACGCTTTCAAAAAAATTCCCTTACCTTAAAAAAATTCCCTGACATTTCCCGGTTTTTCCACGTATATAAAAATTCCCTGACAATTCCATGTGTTCCAGGTAGTGTAGACACCCTGAACCTCTCAATAATTAAACAAAATTTATTATTAAAAATCTTTTAAATTTATGTGTACGTATGATGAACATGTAACTTTCAATACAATAATTTTTTTACAAATTTTCGTTGAACCATGCAAACTGAATGTATTGCCAAGATTTGTTCTAAAAAATCCTTTTACATATAAATATAATTTCCTTAACCCTTGAGCAACAAGTCTGCATTTAGGATTCTTTTATACCAATAATATAACAAATAATTGATAAGAAATGCTTTAAAAAAAGAGCGAAAAAAAAAGATATTACCTATGTTACAAATTTTGTCTATATATTGTGACGTGGTATTCTATACCACGCACAAATAAATTATTTGATCACACTCAATCAATTTAAATTACCTAAAAGTCATAAATAAATTATACTTGGTCGAGCACAGAATCCATTTCTGAATTTTAGTAGGGCGAGAGCTTCGAGAAGGATGGCCTGTTGCCATAGAACAAACCTTTCGAGGCCTAGGATTTGTAATTGCCGCCGCTCCAAACCGTCACCAGACTGGGGGATACTCTTAATGTTTATAAAAGAAGACACTTACTAATTTCTTTGAACTTGCACTTTTTGTTTATTAGAAACTCAGGGCCAGTGGGCCCGGCCACTAAACTGAACCATCCACACGATCAAATCCACGACTGGGTAGTCGTAAATCCACATAACACATTACACTTCACAACACACTATTGCTGCACGCCATAACATTTACCAGGAAGGAGGGTACATTCGGAAACTTGGTGGTGACCAGCGTTGCCATTGCTACTGATTTATCGGGAGATCTACTGACTTTTGAGGCTGGCTACTGATATACTGATTTTCCTTGAAATCTCCTGATTTATTGTCCAGTACTGTGGCAAAGTTCAGATTCTACAATCAGGCCTTTTCATACATCTGCTTGTCTGCAGTGGCATGCAGGCAGCCAGCAGAATATCCATAAGAGTGAAAGAGACGGACCATTCTGATCGTTCGCTATCTTTTTCACTCTTGCGGACTTACTACAGGAAGGCTGCCTGCCACTGATGGCAAGCGGGTATGAAAAGGCCTTTATAGTCACGTGTGGCTTGTAAGCAATCAAGTTAAATTCTGATTGTAGGAATAATAAGGAATACAAGTATACAAATTATTTGATAACTGTTTTGCTTATTATTCTAACAATATCGAACATTTTCGCGTCAAGAAGATTTCAAATTTTCCCGCACGAAAACTAAATTTGGCTGCCGAATTTGTAATCCGTTTGGTTAGTTCTCTTGAAATGTGAGCGAGTGCATGTTTGCAACAAAAAAAAAGCTTTGTTTCATGTAATTTTGCATTTATTTAATGAATTTATATTATTTAATAGTATTTTAATTATTTTATTAATGATTCATACATTTTTATGAATCTCCTGATTTTTTGTCAAGTCTCCTGATAAAAAGCTCCTGACTGTTTGTCTCGACCGACGGCAACGCTGGTGGTGACGGAGTTGACACCGGCTGTATGTTTTGAACTGTCAAAACAATAGCAGCCGTTCATACTTGGGCGCGCACTGTGTAGGATAGGTGCGCCCGACAAGTGTTTGCGTCGCGCCGCGGCGCAGGTTGGCAACGTGACTCGCCACAGACTATGGACTAGGCGAGTGAACTGTAACGGTATCCGCCGTTTTGAGAATTAAAGTTTCAGGGCGCTAAGACTCTTTTACTAGATACTCCCTAGACTAGTAATTTCTCGAATGGAAAAGTTCAAGAACCTAAAATAAATCAGAATACGCAAGAAATGAACAATTATTAAGATGATGAATATTGATATATGAATATCAACGAAAATGATAGCTTTATTTTAAGTGAGACAACTAAGATTCAATTATAGTATCGAGTTTCAATTTAGTTATGTACTCGTTATAGTACTGCGCAGTTTCACTGTCTAAAGTGAATTTAAGGTTAGAAATTCGAGACCTTGAGCTATTTTTAGTATCGTTAATAGGTCATGACGCCAGCCAGACGCCATAAAAAAGCGGCCCTTGGACTCTCAAACAGGAAACCGTCAATCACAGTGATTGACGTGCAGCCTGTCGAAAAGTCGACCTTTGCACCCAAATCCTTGAACTGTCACTCACTTTAATTGCCTAATACCAGTAGGATGAGCAAAGTGACCTCATTTATGATTGGTTATTTGTCACTAAAATTGAGTGACGTCAGCATTCCGATTGAGTAAACGCTAAAAGTAGGGATAAATCCCGCCTTAAACGATCTTTTAAATATAGATGCAGAGCACGAAAACTTCAGAATATTGTATCTCGGCGCGCGTCTTTTCAAGCTTGAACCTGCGACTCTAGTATCTTCGTTTATTATACAAGTCTCGGAATTAGAAAACTTTTTAGAATTTCTGAGGTAACGTAACCTCACTTTCGTGTTTGCGACGCGTGCGTTTGTACAAGGATGAATACAGTGTTCAGTGTCATCATTTTTTTAAACCTGACCTATTTTTCGCGGCTAATGGTTTCAACCATTCAACGACGGGTAAACGAACTCATACCTCAACGTATCAGCGCATTGTTCTAACAGACTAAAATCGATTGCAGCGCCTGGGACGTAAAAAATTGGTGGCAGCTGTGTGGGATTTACCTGTGTCGCGAAAAATATAGGTCAAGTGTCAAGTTCAGACTCAAGGATAATTGTCTGATTAAACGTGGATTTTTCTACTCAACCGAACACGTTCAGTGCTCCAGGGGCGCATCGAGTATTTCTTGGTCTACTGACGCATGTGAGGTCACGTAGAAGAAGTCCAAGACTTCCTTGTGAAAAGCTGCGATCTTCTACTAGGGTTTTGGGTGGTTTTTCTCCCAGTAGCCAAGGGTGTTGTGAAATTGCACCAAGATCGTTCACGGCTATATTGAGCCACCAGATATTCCTCAAATAACCGTAAGCTTAATGGATAATTAAATCCTGGATATTCAACTGGAAATTACTGGATTACTGTACTCGTGAAGACTTACAGCTTCAAGGGACCTCCAGACCTGCGGAACTTCGGCGAATCTTCAGGACAGCTTCAAGGACTTCAATTGGATCTTCAGCTGGAATCTTCAAGATCATCAAGAAAATGTTTAAAACAACGTTTTGGTGTAGTGATTTCTCTCGTCTTTTGTGTTCTAAATTATAATGTGCAGCGATTTTCAATTGTGACAAGACGAAAGAGAAATAAGTTTTAAAATAACAGTGCAAAATTTTTGGATAAAAAACGCAAGTAAGGTTAGGTTAATAAATTAAAATGTACAATTTGTGAAGTCAAAAGAGAGGTGGAGATAGCGATTCTCCATCCTCGTTAAGTAGTGACACTGGAACTGCGATTCCAAAATCAAAAAACAGAAAACTAGTTTCTAATAAGGACCCTGCTGATCCGAATGCGATGGCTTTCACGAGTTCTGTGATCCCTTTTAGGAACAATACAGAAGAATTACCATTTTCAGATCACGGAAATTACTCACCCTTACAACATCATGAAACGTCTGTCTATATTCCTCATTCATTTTCCACGGACTCTCATACTTTAACCGGCACTAAAGATTTCACTAAACTTTCAAAAATTGTTCAAGGGATGATTCCTACTTTTGATGGAGAAAATATGTCCGTCTCTATGTTCTACGATCAGGGCAAAGCCGCGATCTCCTTGATTCATCCTTCTGACATTCCGTGTCTTACTATGGTCATTAAAACTAAAATCGTGGGAAAAGCGCGACTACATATTCAGGATAGAAGAGGGACTACCTTGGATGAAATTGTGCAAACATTAAATCAAATTTATTCTCAAAACGAGGATATTGGTCAAGTTATGCAAGACTTAGCTGACGTTAAGAGGAAACCCGAAGAAACAGTCCCAAAATATGGCGCGAGAGTAAACTTAACCTTAAATAAATTGATTTCCCAAGTTCTTGAAAATAATCCTGGTGAGGAAGGCATCGGGATGTGCAAAGCCTACATAACCACTGGAATTAAAAACTTCTTACGCGGACTCGACTTTAATATTTATTTGCAAATAAGTGAGAAAGAAATAAATTCATTAAATCAAGCCATCGCATTCGCGAATCAGGGAGATCTCAAAATTAAGAGTTGAAAGAGAGTGCATGGGGAGACCCCAGCAGCATTTGCGTCTAAAATCTCTAGCTCAAAGAGAAAATAAAAAAAGTGCGTTTCATTCAAACAAGCGAATAGCTCACTTGCGTACAGGAAATAATTGTAAAACAAAAAATGAGATGAAGTGTTTCAAATGTCAAAATATCGGGCATATCAAGCGAAATTGTCCTAATGTTCGAATTTCAAATAATGTACGGAAGAAAGAGAAAACGGATTGTTCGTACTGTCATTACAGTAATCATAGTACGAAATATTGCTTAATGAAGCGGAGACATGAAAAAGAACGTTCTAGGAAGTTGAGAGTTTCGTAATTGTAATATTCAGGCCCGGAAACGAACAATTTTAATCAGAAGTCGCATCAAGTCAGTGGATAATTCCTAAATAAAAGACCACTTGAAATAAAAATTTTCTGTTGTCAGTTCTGCCTGATCAGACTGTTATTTTGGAATCTGAAAGATTCCAGTTTGGCAAATTTTAAGTTTGTTTCGTTGTGAAAAGAATAGTTACGTGCGTAAAAAGAATATCTCACGTGCGAAAAAGGATAGCTCATTTGTGTATAAAGAATAGCTCACTTACGTACAGAGATTAGCTCTGAACAGATAATAATTGGCTCAAAAATGGTTAAATTATAAGGAACTTGGACATTTGGTGAAGGACTGTTCACAATGTTATAAATCTAGTTTCATTAGAGATATAAATAGATGTAAATGATGATTTGTTAGTAGTTTGACTGATTCAGAATTATTCCAAACAGGAAATTTTAATAAGGAAACGATGGCGAGAATAGCTGTCAAATTCTCACGATCAGATAACTTATGAACCTGCTTAGATTTTTTTTTTTGGAAAAATTTGAATAGATAGATTTAAGGTTTAACAGCCTTGATAAATATTAAGGGAAAGCAGTATGAATTAGGGTATACAAATTGCAAGAATACACGAAAATATAAAGAAATGCAAGAAGAATTTCAAACATAAATAATTTTATAATTAAAGAAACAGTATCCAGGTCAGAAGATACTCATAAGTAAAAATCGTCTAAATAGCAAGGAAAATCTCATTTAAAATTTGAGCAAACATTTCCCCACTCGAATATTGAAATTAATAATATGGCAAAAATATTTAGAATATTATCCTCACAGATTGAAGTAAATCTTCTCTCCATCTATTTCTCTCTTACTCCATGGAACTAGTTAAAAACCTGAAACAAAACTATAATAATTTTAACAAAGCAATTGTTCTTAGAAAACTCAAAATTATTATTTTAAAAATTTTACTAGCAATGGAAATAACTTATCTGAGTATAAAAATCAAAATGTAGTTGATTTCGTCCTCTCACCAAGGAAAACATAGGTAGGAAAATTTAGGAAAAGTATATTTCAGAGCATAAATATATATAATATAAAAATATATAGAATTAAATTAAATCTCAACTTTGTCTGTTTTATATTTGCATAGAAAACTGACATAGGCGGGGAGGGGATGTATAACGAAAACAGTAGCACGTGCACTAGATTTGTTATCTTCTTCGAATCTTGAATCGATTATCAATAAAGAAGATAATGACTATTTCAGTGATTTTCGCACTAAAAATTTTCGCACAAAAATTCCTGATTAGATTTGAATCTGTTACCAAATTTACCGGATTTTAATCACCGAATCGGCGATTGATTATTCGATTGAATTGGTCTTGTTTCAATTTGATTTCAATTACTTTTTCAACTTAGTTATTTTTATGGGGATCAGACTCTCAGGCATATGCAGGGACCCGGTACGAATCCAGGAGTGAGTTAAAATAGGGCGTGGTATCTGCTCAACGTTCGAATCAGACCATTTACGGGTAGGCAGGTAAGGAGTTGAAACCCTAAACGGAGGCGTTAGTTTCGTACCTCCAAGGAACTTATTGCAGTAGGTCCGAAATTATTTCAAATCCTCATGATTTCCACTCACTGAGAGTACTTAA
>CAKNYM010052870.1:193084-230699 GCA_932195095.1 Andricus curvator
CCTAGACGAGAATTGGTATTCAAATACGATCTGAAATTTTTTGGCCAGGTATAATTACAGTCCAACTCGGTTTCAAAATATTCAAAGAAACATTTACAACCGTACCTGAGTCTTAAAAACTCCACTGTTCCTAGTTTCGTAAGGACGAGGAGCAAAATATAACCGGAGTAAAATCTCGGTACCGGGTCCCTGGGCATATGTGTTCTTGCGGGATCGGTTAGATGAGGCAGAGAATGTTTTCATTTTCATTCTCGCTAGATTGTGTTGCGAGGCGCAGATGGCGCATGAAAAGATGCTCAGATAAGTGACGAATAGCAATCAACAATTGAATCCACTTAGGAATATTATTATTTTAATTTTGTCAACAAAATTTTTATTTAAAAATTCACTTTATTCTTAAACAATTTTTTATTTAGTCGTATTCTGTTATTCTGTTCTCTATTACTTACTTCACTCTGATGGTTTATTCCACCGTTTGATTTTTTATTATTAGGTTAAATACTGCTTTTTCTATTTTGAGTCATTTCACTTCCAAATAGATTCTTATAAATTCAACTCTATTTTATATCTAATTGTCGATTTGATTTAGACCCAAGAAGAATTTCTTACCTGAAAATCTAAAAGATGAAGACGTATGTTATTGCGATCTTTACACACTCTTCTGCAGAATGTTCTTTTAAGAACGATTTAAGAAATCCCATCCATCACTTCTGTCACTTCTGACATTGATCCTTTGACACTTGTCACTTTTAACACTATTTACAAGTTCTTCCTCAAACACATCCAACTTCATTGCTTACATGCACTTAAATGAAGCAGCATAATCAGTGGTCACGCAACCTGACTTGAACTGTCAAAAATCTGACACATTCAAGAAGGCTTATGGAAGTCGCTAGACATCGAGTAATTTGTTAAATAGCAATGAATTATTGTAAATAAAAAGCTGTCTCAGAATAAAGCAAGAGACACCTTTTGAGTAAGGGGAGAGGTGTAACGGCATCCGCAGTTTTGAGAATTAAAGTTTCAGGGCGCTAAGACCCTTTTACTAGATACTCCCTAGACTAGTAATTTCTCGAATGGAAGAGTTCAAGAACCTAAAATAAATCAGAATACGCAAGAAATGAGCAATTATTAAGATGATTAATATTGATATATGAATATCAACGTAAATGATAGGTTTATTTTAAGTGAGAGAACTAAGATTCAATTATAGTATCGAGTTTCAATTTAGTTATGTACTCGTTATAGTACTGCGCAGTTTCACTGTATAAAGTGAATTTAAGGTTAGAAACTCGAGACCTTGAGCTATTTTTAGTATCGTTAATAGGTCATGGCGCCAGCCGGACGCCATAAAAAAGCGGCCCTTGGACTCTCAAACAGGAAACCGTCAATCACAGTGATTGACGTGCAGCCTGTCGAAAAGTCGACCTTTGCACCCAAATCCTTGAACCGTCACTCACTTTAATTGCCTACTACCAGTAGAAGGAGCAAAGTGACCTCATTTATGATTGGTTATTCGGCACTAAAATTGAGTGACGTCAGCATTCCGATTGGGTAAACGCTGAAAGTAGGGATAAATCCCGCCTGAAACGATTTTTTAAATATAGATGCAGAGCACGAAAACTTTAGAATATTGTATCGCGGCGCGCGCCTTTTCAAGCTTGAACCTGCGACTCTAGTACCTTCGTTTATTATACAAGTCTCGGACTTAGAAACTTTTGAGAATTTCTGAGCTAACGCAAACTCACTTTCGTGTTTGCGATGCGTGCGTTTGTGTTCGGCTGTGCCGAAATGTTAAGGTTTAAGCTTACTTGTGTTTGTTCATCGATAATTTATAATGTGAGCCTCTAAATATCAGCGACGTCTACCAGAACTTCATAATAAAACGACTGATTTTTTACAAGGATAAATACAGTGTTCAGTGTCATCATTTATTTAAACCTGACCTATTTTTCGCGGCTAATGGTTTCAACCATTCAACGACGGGTAAACGAACTCACACCTCAACGTATGAGCGCATTGTTCTAACAGTCTAAACTCGATTGCAGCGCCTGGGACGTAACATGAACGCACTAGATAAAATGGCGAGTCGCGGTAGGACGTCAATGTGAACGCGCCTTCACACAGTTTTTCACTAAGTGTAGTTGCGTGTCTGGGTGCGCTACCCATGGCCTACGCGCCAAAAATTGTACTCGTCGTCGTTGCCTCCATTCTGTGTTCGGCCATTGGCACACTTGCCACTAAATTGTGAAAAGACTCTCGATTGACTACGCTGAGGCTGTTTGAGTGCCAATTCTTTTGTTTGGGCGTGACAAAATATCGACCCGCCAGGAAATTCAGTTGGGCGTGAGGCCGATCGATTAAGTAATTTTGTCTTAATTCTGGAATCGGGCGAGGATACGGTAAAGAGGTATGTCTTCCTATTTCGCCCTTAGGTAATTCTCAGTGTGGTGTCGCGGGATTCAGTGTGGTGGGGACGTTAAGAGTTAAAATGGTTATAATTAATCAGGACTACTAATTTCGGAGTTGCGGGTAGATGCGTTTTAGAATTTCAGGGTCTGGCTGGACCTTTCATGTCAGAACTGGACCGCCATAATGCAAAATCGTTGCGACGGGAATCAACCACGCGGTAAAGGTGATAGCATTTAGTAGTTGATTTGAAATATAGAGTAGATATTATGGGATTGAAATGTCGTGTCATCGCTAATTGGTACTTGTATTAAATTGTAGTAAAATAATTCCTTCAGAGAAAAGGGTATGGTGATGTTTGATTTAAAATGTCGGGTTTCAATAAGTGCTTGAAATGTCTTAGTCGTGAAATTTGTTTCACTCCTCATAGTACTACCAATTGATGGGAATATTTTAGGTCAGCCACATAATTGAAGTAGTGTGTATAATTATCAATTTCAATTTTGTGCTGGATTGGTCATTTTTCTTTTCACATCGATCATCCAAAATGGCGGCAGCCCCACATGACCTGTCATGTCATTAGTGGACCACCATAGTGGAGGGTTGTTGAATTTCAGTTAGTGCTTCTTTCATTTCACATCGATCATCCAAAATGGCGGGGACCTCACATGACCTAAGGGTCATTCATGGGCCACCATGTTGGAGGGTTCTGGATACGAGATACTTATAATTCATGTTAAACTGATTTACTCATTTTTACGGGATTAAACTGGGAAATGTGAGGCATCCATGGCCGTGAAATAAACGATTATTTTGTGACCCGTAAATCCTGGTAATATATTGTTTTCACCTGACTTACTATCCTTGCTCAGGTCTTTGCTAACCCCGCAAATTGCTGTTGAGCTAGCGGGAAGGGTGTGAAAATTAAGTATAAATAGTAAATTGACAAAATGATTCTCTTTCGGACCATTTTGGTCGTTTTCGGGTTTTGAAAAGATAGACGATCTGGCGCCCTTCAGGCTTAGTAGCATCGTGATTTGAATAAATTAAGTGGCTAATGAACCATACTGTCATAAGTTAAGCTAGAACGTTGATTGGCAATAAATCAGTAACGTTATTATTGAATTAACCTTTAAATATATACTAAATTAAAAACAAGGTTATCATATGTATGTATATATATCGATGAGATTATTGATTTTATATTTCGGCAAATAAATAATTACACAGCAAGATAAAATATGTACAGTGATTCTCGAAGTATTCTCGAATGGTCACCCATCCAAGTACTAACCACGCCCAACGCTGCTTAACTTCAGTGATCTGACGAGAACTGGTTTTTTCAGCGTGGTATGGCCGTTGGCCATATAGGAATGGAAAATATGAATGGAAGAAAATGGAATTCCGTTTGTTAAAAAAATGTATACCCCGCTCACTCTGTCAAGCGTACCGACTTAGGACCACTATCGCCTATTTCAATCGATTTTGTCTGAAATCAAGAAATCTGTTTTAATCCTACATAAACTCTCAATTATGTGAATAAAAAAAATATTTTACTATAATAACCCCATTGTTCAAATAATTTAAATGAACATAGCCTCCTCACTCTTCAATAAAATTTATCAATGTAGTTATCTACTACAAGAAACTATCCACCTAGAAACACTACCCAAATCGGGTAGTGTCACGCCTACCCTGAAAGGGAAATGGCTTAATGGTATACTACTACTACTACAGGACAATCTTATTGTCCCAGGGTAAAGTTTTTTTTTTCTTGCAACAACATGAAAGTATGCTAATAAAAACAGATCTACTGTAAAAAATCGATTTTTAAAATATTATAAATGCCTACAACATCCCAACTCTTTAATCAGATGTGTTAATATGAGAAGCCAATCGATTCGTCTGGAATCAAGGATTCTTTTTCTATTTTTACATTAACTTTGAATTATATTTATAAAAAAAGTTTTACAGCGAACAATAATTTTTCAAGAAATATAAATTACCACAGCTATTCTATCATCAAGTTTGAAATATCCTGATGAAAAAAGTATAAATTTTTAAAAGCTGGGTATATTCATCCCTAATAATTGGGGAAGTTATAAAAGGGGATGGACTAGTAGTCCCGAAATTGAAATAAACAAGGTCACGGGCGATTTTTTACGAAGAATTCTTGCTAGTTCGATGCCCTAACGATTATAATGAATTATCCTATTTTTGAATAATAAACTGAAAATGTGCATGAGTTGTATTTATAAAAATATTTTATGATTTTTAAAAAGAGAATTTTATTCAAAATATTTTACTGTCTACTTCGATTACAATTGGTAAATACTTAAAAATAGACACTCTTATAAATTCGATGGAAAGGACATTGATTTCCTCATACAGTTCATTTAAAAGCTACAATTTCAAAAGTTGTTATTCATTATTAACACCTTTGTAACTCAAGATAATTTTCTATTATAAAAACAGCACCTAGAAGCAGCCAGTTTCAAAATTAAGCATATCCATTTATACTCAAAGATTTATTAATCTTACGTTCAGAGTCTAGTATCTCCTTCATTTTTGGATTCTGCATTGCCTGAATTTCCTCCAATGACCTTCCTTTAGTTTCAGGCATAATCCAAACTGTGATCAAGGATCCAAAAAGAGCTATTGTTGCAAAAAAGAAAAAGGTTGTATAAACACCAGCCGCATTGCTTAAAACATTGTAACCTGCTGTAGTTCCAAAGCTGAAGCATGATGTCATAACCATCCCACAGGCAACTGCATTCCCCTTTACATTTATCGGAAAAAGTTCGCCTTGAACAATGTAGGGAATAGGACCTATTCCAAACTGATGCACTATTTGGAAACAAACCAAAGCCACAAGTGGCAGAAGATTAATAGATGAGACATCAGCCTCAAGGTACGATTCCATAAAGAAAAATAGACTAACGCTTCCTAAGCAAAGAGAGGCTAATAACCCAGTAGACAAAATAAGTGTTCTTCTATTGAATCTTTCTATCACTATGTTAGTTCCAAAAGAAGCCAGTAATTCAATTCCATGGAAGATCATTACTTGAACTCCTGGATTTATAGAAAGACTACTTTTAGCGAAAATTTTCTGAGCATACGCTGAGATTGCCGCCATTCCTGATAATAGTTGTGTCATGTTTAGGAAAACTATGATCAGCAACCCTCGACGGTTATGGCTTTTGTTTATTAACTCCCACAAAGTGGAAGTTTTGAGTTTTTTATCTTCCTCAACAGCCAAGCGCATTTCTTGGATTTCCGTAGTCAATTTATTTGGGTCACTAATTCCCCTTAACTTCATCAAACAATTCGTCGCATCATCATTTCGACCTTTCATTAGATAATAATAAGGTGTTTCTGGTAAAAATGGAAACAACAGGAGAAATAGTATTGGTAATGTAACCGATGAATAGTTCAAAAAATTATATGATGTGGAGGCTGCAACTGATGTAAAGACGAAAATGCTTGTTGAAATTGATAAGTACATCATGTTAACGAGAATACCTCTGATGTTCCTTTCTGAAATTTCTGTTAGGTATATCACCAGAGAGATAAAGATACCTCCTTCACCTATTCCGGCAATAAATCTCGCAATGTAGAGATATAGATAATTTTTTGCGAAGATGATTAGGATCCAGCCAATCAATCCTGGTAGAGTAAAAAGAAGTAAGGAGTACTTCCGGCTTATGCGATCGATGAATAATGGAGTAATCAGTCCACCAAAGAGGCTCCCGGGCGAAAAGAGGGATACAATCCAACCACTTTGTGCATCCGTGACTGGGAAGGCTGAATTTTTGCTGGTCACGTGGGGAATAGCTGCTGATAACCAGGCTATGAAGGATCCATAAACTGCCATCGAAATGCATGCTGTCAATTGAAAATTTCAAAATATTTTAATAAATTATGTATTATATTATCTAGATTTCAATGATACTTGGCAGCTGACTAACCATACATAAAAATGAAAAAAAGATTTGAAAAACCCAATTTTTCACCTATACTCAGCTACCTCTGTATCCTAATCAACTGAACTGGTTGAATAGATTAGACTTCAGAGGACACGGGTGAGTAAATTTTTTAAAATAATATTCCTGACTTTATAACATACAGCTTATTCATCAATATCGGTTCATCCGCTTACGAGAAAAATGGCAATTTTAAATTCTCCTTCCTTCTTCATAAAACCCAAAAAAATGCAATTACAACATTGACAGTATGACATAAGAATCATTATCATTATCATACGACTTACCGAGAAACCCAGCAACATATTGCGCCAATGGACTTTCTTCACGTTTTAGTTTTTCTTTTACAACCTCGCTTTGACTCCTTCCACATTTCTGTTTTAAATTGTAGCCTATCGTTCGTGAAATCAAATCCCTTATTTTCATTTTATTATGTATTAATGACACTTGGAGATAATAATGATTATTGATGGTTTTAGAGAAAATAAGACTTGGGGTATAGCTGATTCATGTCCGACGTTCCAGCTCGCGGTCGTCGCACCAATAATGATAAAAAATTAATTTTTATATCAGCGCTCAGATGATATCTATAATTATGATAATATATAAGCATTCAATAAAATTAAAATTAAAAACGGAACGGTAAAGCAATTTTGTGATCAGAAAGTGACCTATGAGGAAGAAAATATATTTACTAATCAATCATTATGAGGAAGCAAAGTGCTCATCAAATGAGCACCGTAAAATTGGGATATTACTTTAGTTTCCATAAACTTGAAAATATAATGCAAAAATGAGGGAAAAATCACTAGGTTTGATTAAAAGTGTGGCGTTATAAGGAATCCCTAGTAAAAACCAGACTTGGGGTAAGCCTTGCCAAACCCCCACAAACGAAATTATTAATATCATCCGTGTCTAGATGTCATCGAATATTTTTTTAGTCGGATCAATGAGAGTACGTTTTCAAATAATCTTGAATTCAATTGAATACTAAATAATATGATGTTAATTTTTTTTTGTTTTACATGGTCTAAAATCGATATTTTTTTAGTATTGATTATCAATTTTATAAGCTGGGAAAAAAATCTCTCTAGCTCCGCTGGGATTCGAACTCCAGGTCTCTCAGATCACCGGTCTGACGCTCTAACCAAATAAGCTACGGAGAGACGAGAAGATTTGCTTCAAAACTCCTACTCTTTCAATAATAGTTTCATGGTTCTTTCAAAGTCATTTTGTATTTTCTTCTCTTCTTCTGTTCTGATTTTATCTTTACTTTCCTTGGCTAGTCGTTTAACTGTCCTCTTCTTGTCTGTAATCATTTTCAAGCCTATTTCTCTCCTCATCGCTAAGACCTGTGATGTTCAACGTTTTCTCGTACGCTTCTTTCTTTTCTTGTCGGGCTGCCTCAATTTCATCATACCACCATGCATCACCAGACTTTCTTCCTACAACCGCCGTACCGCACACTTCGGTCGCAGTTCTAACAATGATATCCCGTAATATAGTCCACACGCTATCTATATCTTTATTGCTTCTGAGCGCCACACAAGTTGCCTTATCTATGCGTTTGTTTATCTTATTCAGAAAATCTATTCGCACTTCCGGTTTCTGTAAATTTTCAGTCTTGATTCGCGTTTTTTTCGTTTTTTTGGTTCTCTTTCTTCTCCATCCTCGCCCTAAGTCCCCCCCCCCATCACTATCATTACATGAGGGGCGATAGTCTGAATTTTTATCAAAACATTTCAGAATTATTTGAAATTTTTAGCTTTAGAAAATTATACTTGAACAAAATTAATATAAAATGGTATAAATTACTCATCCTCAAAGTAGGCTTCTGGCTTTTGTATTTTCTGTCCAATGTCCAGGTTACACTAGATTTACGCAGTTATACTTTTTTTTTATGAAATTGTCTGTATATAGAAACACAGTTTAAAGAAGAATAGTCAAATTGTAGAATTTTATATTTGGTTTCTTTCCTATCTGATTTTTAGGACAATAGGGGACCACATGTTTGGAGTTAGTTTACAATAACGTCGCATTTTGAAGATAAACGTTCGGAATATTGAGTGATTTAAAAAGATTTTTCAGAGCTACCCTCGAATATGTAAAAAATCTCTGAATTAATTACAAAAAGGGCGCATCCTATAAGAACAAACAATTTTATTATTAAACATTGTATTGCAACTTGTTTCGTTTATCCATCAAATTAATTTGTTTACTTTGAATGTTATTTTTTACGATTTATTAATAAAATGTTATTGTAGCTTGTGTCCCATTTCCAAAAAGTTAATTTTTTATTTTTAATATATTTTTATAACAAGAGTTTATAACAAATTTCTAGATGTTTTTTGGTTGAAAACCTTTTACCTCTTCATTTTTTTCGCCTCTTGAGTCGATTTTCCAAAAATTAAATTTTTTTATTTTCAATCTTATTTTTTACGATTGAAAGAAAATCTACTCGTCCTATCTAAAAATTATTAATAACAAATTTCTAGATCCTTTATGGGTGAACATTTTTTGTCTATTGATTTTTTTTGTACCCAGTGTCGTTTTTCAAAAAAATTTTTTTTTTTTTATTGTAATTTTTTACGATTCAAACAAAAATTACGAGTCCAATCAAAAAATTATTGAGAACAAATTTGTGGTTTTTTCTTTGAATGAGCAACTTTAGTGTGTTTATTTTTTTCATACCTTGTGTCGTTTATCCAGAAATTCAATTTTTTTATTTTCAGTTTCGTTCTTTACGAATAAAACAAAAACTCCGTGTCCTATCGAAAAGTGATTCACGACAGATTTGTAGATCTTCTTTGGGTGAATAATTTTTGTCTGTTCATCTTTTTTCGCATCTTGCATAGTTTGACCGCAAAACTGAATTTTGGATTTTTCAATATTTTTTGTGCGATCAAAATTTGAATTTTCGATTTTTCAAGAAAATTCGTAAAGTTTTTATGACAATCTTATAGTGATTTAAAAAAAACGTATTTTGTTATCTGACTTTTTCTCATACCGTGCATTGTTTGGCTTCAAATTTTCATTTTCGTTTGTTTTTTTTAATTTTGGAAATGCTATGACTTGGATCATTTTCTTTTTTTCATAAAAAGTCGTGAGAATAAATTATTCGAATTTCCGAGTGCTAAGAATAGCCGAACATAGAATTTTTTAATATTAAAAAAAAATGGTATAAAAAATTTCGAAAATGCTTCAACTTTCTGATTTTTTATCCAAAATGGCTGGCTCATGAATTCGTCCCTTCTTTACGCACCCTCATAGAGTGCGCTAAAGGGAAATCCAATCGAATAATTCCTTCAAATGTCAGGTAATGAGAGGTTCTGAATGCTGAATGGATCATTACCTAATAGTTTTAAAAATTAACATTACGTCAAGGACGGAGAAGAATGAGAACTAAAAAGACGAAGCAGACACGAATCAAGATGGAGAATTTACAGAAACCAGAAGTTCGAACAGAATTTCATAATAATATATACGAACGCATAGATAGGGAACTTGGGAGACTGTCATACGCAATGAAGATATAGAGGGCGCATAGACTATATTCAGAGATATCATTGCTAGGAGCGCGACTAAAGTGTGTGGTACTGTGGCTGTAAGAAGAATGACTGGTGATTTTTGGTGGAATGATGATATCCGCATAGCCGTTAGCGAAAAGAAGCAAGCGTATCTAAGAAAGTTGATTACCACAGGCCTCAGTGATGAAGAGAAAAGTAGATTAGAAAATGATTATAGGGATAAAAAAGGAAAATTAAAAATGATAGTTATAGCGAGGATGAAGTAAAAGCATAATAAGAGAAGAAAATGGAAAACGCTTCCGAAGAAAATAAAAAAGTATCTTATTGGCTAGTGCGCAAGGACAACAAGAAAAGAAGTAGCAGTACAGAGTCAGTCAGCAACAGAAATAACCATTTATCTGCAACCGACTTTAAGTTATTCTGTTCACAAAAAAGTGTGATATCCACACACATCCGCACATACAGACATCCGGAAAATTGCTTAGGACATAGTATTAGACATTTTTCAATTGAGTCACGACATTTAGAGATAAGGATGATTTTTATTGGTTCCAGGGAAAATAATTTATTCCAGGTACAAAGTTTCAAGTTCAATTCTCGTGCAATTTTTTCAGAGTAAAAATAAAAACGAGCACGTTAGCGAACTTAAAATACCTTCAAAAACACTATATACACAATTCGCAAGTATAAAAGTATCGTAAGATTCTTGAAAAGGAAGTTTTATACAGAATAGATAAATGAACTACTTACATTATAATCAGTACCTACTTAACAAATTACAAACTATTGTAAATCTTACGCAGACGGCACGGATTTTCTGATACACTTCATTTTGTCGCTTTGATTTTTATAGTCTATTGTTCTCTACAAATATCTTTATAAGAAAAGAGAACAATTATAGTATTAATATAGAATCTGGAAGCAGCTAGTTGCAGAATTAGGTTTCCAAATTTTAAGATTTTTAAATTTCGCGTTCTGACTCTAACCTCTTCTTCATTTCCAGATTCTGCATTGCCTGAATTTCCTCCAAAGATCTTCCTTTTGTTTCAGGCATAATAAAAAAAGTGATCACAAATCCCAAAAGCGCTGTTGTTGCAAAGAGAAAAAGGTTCTTTAAACACCACCAGCATTATCCAAAATATTAAAACCTGCTGAAGCACCGAACGAGAAAAATGATCCCATAACCATCCCACAGGCAACCGCCTTTCCTTTCACATTTATCGGAAAAAGTTCTCCTTGAACAATATAGGGAATAATACCAAACCCTAACTGATATAATACATAAAATACAACCAATGCCACAAGTGGTAGCATTTTAATAGAAGAGACATCAGCCTCAAGGTACAGTTCCATAAAGAAAAATAGACCAATGCTATTAAATCAATCTATCGCGATATTAGTTGCCAGAGAAGCAAGTCACAAAATCCCATTTAGAATCATTACTTGAACTCCTGGATTTACAGAAGGAATACTTTTAGTGGAAATCTCTTGAGCATACGCAGAAATAGCCTCTATTCCTGAGAAGAATTGAGTCAGCTTCATGCAGAATATAATCAGCAAATCCTTTCCGATTATAGCTTTTGCTGATCAGCTCCCAAAATTAAGATTTTCTAAGCCTTTGATCCTCGTCTATGGCCAATTTCATCTCCCTTATATCTGATTCCAATTTATCTGATTCATTAATTCCTCTCAACGTCCTCAAACATTTCAATGCTTCATCATTTTGACCTGTCATCAGGTACTAATATGGTGTTTCTGGTAGGAGTGGAAATATTACCAAAAAAATAATTTATATAAAGACAGATGTCAGGTTCAAGGCCACGTAGTGTACATAAACTGCCATTGATGTAAAGATGAAGATGCTAGCTGCAAACGTTATATTTATTATGTTGACCAAAATACCTCTGATGTTCTTTTCAGAAATTTCTGTTAGGTATATCACCAGAGGGGCGAAGGTACCTCCTTGACCTATTCCAGCAATTAATCTTGCAATATAGAGATATACATAATTATGTGCGATGATGAATAGAACCCAGCTGATCAATCCCGGTCGGTAAAAAAGTAATAAGGTGTGTTTTCGGTCTATGCGACTGATGAATAACGGATTTATCAGTCCACCAATGAGGTCTCCAAGTATAAAAAGGGAAACAATCCAACCTCCTTGCGCATCCGTAACTGGAAAGGTTGAATTTTCGCTGGTGAAGTGAAGAATAGCTGGTGATGGTCAGGCTGCGCAGGGTCCTCAAACTTCTGTTGTCATGCAAGCTGAAAATTTAAATTGATGAGATATTATTATAAACTATTACAGTTCTAATTCCTACACTATTTGACCGATTGATACAAAAATTTCAAGATAATTCTGTTGGATGGAATTCTTCATCCTTTTTTTTTATTAATTTTTTATTCGTTGACTCTTTTTCGAGATTTTATACTTTTTATAAAGAAAAATCGATTTTTTATTAATTGGATTTTAAAACACTGTTTTTCCAATTTTTAATCTCAGTCCTTTTTAATTACAAATGTTTATCAAATTAACGGCTGCGTCTAGTCGTCCTGAAAATTTTTGGGAGTTGGGAAAGGGGCTGGACTAGTCCTGAAAAATAGGCAAGCTTATGAAAACTATTTGACTACTCATCCCGAATTTAGCTATTTTTCGGGAATAGTCCAGCCACTTTTACAACTCCCAAAATTTTTACAAAGTACCAGAAATATTAGGCACTTGGTACTGACTAGTATTACAGAATTTCCCGTAAAACTGACCAGAACAACATAATGATTGTTCCCTATGAAGGTGGTAAAACTTCAAGAAGTCCTTGATTACTGAGTTATTAAAATTACTAAAAAGAAAGAAGAACGTATAAACTTAAAAAAGAAAGAGAAGTGCAGGCCCAAAAAAAATAATTAAAAAATTTTCAAATCATCGATACCAAAAATGGTATCCTTTTAAACATATATAATATGGGGATGTTACAAATCCTAGAAGTCCCGAATCATCAAATTAATAAAAATTATCACCAGAGAAAAAAAAACAGGAACAGAAAAAAAGTGTTTCTCTTCTTTTGCCAGAGTAATGTTTATTAGCTCAGCAACTGAGGTCTTCCAGAATTAGTAACATCTCCATAAGAAGCAATCATTATTTTGTCTTACAGCGAATACAAAAATTATTCAAATTCAGGTGCTTTTAGTTTGAAATTTGTCATTTGCATTGGGCAATGTATTAATTTCCGATCTTAAATGTGTAACGAAATTTTGTATTGTCCTTGATAACGTGTTCGCCTTATCATCTATGTATTTTACTCTGTATTGATTTTTACATATACTGTATTTTTCATAATATAAATCATTTCAGTAGTTCTTTGTGTTCTCAAGTAATTCCAGCTATTCGTTCACAAATTCGACAAGCTCATTGCTAATGTTTACTACCGACAAAAACTATTTAGGTCTATAGGCCTTAAAACCAGAAATTGTTCAATTTTGATGACTTCCATACTCACTATTACAAAATAATAATAATAATAATAATAAGAATCATAATTATTATAATTTTATTTTCACACAACCTACCAAAAAAAAAACCAGCAATTTCCAGTTTCAGAATTAGGCATATCCATTTATACTCAAAGATTTTTTAGCATTACGCTTCGACTCTAGCTTCTCCTTAATTTTCGGATTCTGCATTGCCGCAATTTCTTCCAATGACCTTCCTTTAGTTTCAGGCATAATCCAAAATGTGATCGAGGATCCAAAAAGAGCTATTGTTGCAAAACAGAAAAAGGTCGTATAAACACCAGCAGCATTGCTTAAAACATTGAAGCCTGCTGTAGTTCCAAAGTTGAAGCATGACGATATCACCATCCCAAAGGCAACTGCAGTCCCCTTTACATTTATCGGAAAAAGTTCTCCTAAAACAATATGGGGAATAGGACCTAGTCCAAAACGATATATTACTTGAAACAAAATCAAAGCAACAAGGGGAAGAAACTTAATAGAGGAAACATCAGCCTCAAGGTACAATTCCATAAAGAAAAATAGACCAACGCTTCCTAAGCAAATCGAGGCTAATAATCCAGTAGATAAAAAAAGAGTTCTTCTATTAAATCTCTCTATCACTATGTTAGTTCCAAAACAAGCCAGTAATTCAATTCCATGAAAAATCATTACTTGAACTCCTGGATTTATAGAAAGACTACTTTTAGCGAAAATTTTCTGAGCATTCGACGAGATTGCCGCTAGTCCTGATAATAGTTGTGTCATCTTTAGGAAAAATATGATCAGCAACCCTCTACGGTTATGACTTTTGTTTATCAACTCCCACAAACTGGAAGTTTTTAGTTTTTGGTTTTCCTCAACTGCCAAGCGCATTTCTTGGATTTCCGTAGTCAATTTATTTGGGTCACTAATTCCCCTTAACTTCATCAAACATTTCATCGCATCATCATTTCGACCTTCCATGACGTAATAATAAGGTGTTTCTGATAAAAATGGAAACATCAGGAGAAATAGTATTGGTAATGTAACCGATGAATAGTTCAAAAAATTGTAAGATGTGTAGGCTGCGATTGATGTAAAGACGAAAGTGCTTGTCAACTTTGATATGAACATCATGTTAACGAGAATACCTCTGATGTTCCTTTCTGAAATTTCTGTTAGGTAAATCGCCAGAGAGATAAAGATACCTCCTTCACCTATTCCGGCAATAAATCTCGCAATGTAGAGATATACATAATTTTTTGCGAAGATGATTAGGATCCAGCCAATCAATCCTGGTAGAGTAAAAAGTAGTAATGAGTACTTCCGGCCTATGCGATCGATGAAGAATGGAGTTATCAGTCCACCAAAGAGGCTCCCGGGCGAAAAGAGGGATACGATCCACCCACCTTGTGCATCCGTAACTGGGAAGGTTGAATTTTTGCTGGTCAAGTGGGGAATAGCTGGTGATGACCAGGCTGCGTAGGATCCATAAACTGCCATCGAAATGCATGCTGTCAATTGAAAATTATAAGATATTACTATAAATTATGTATTATACTATCAAGATTTCAATGACACTTGACAGCTGACTAACCATACATAAACTAGCTGTAAATTCGATTTTGAGTGTTTCCACTTTCTTTGTATTTATATTTATATGGTGCTCATTTTACGAGCACTTTGCTTCCCGTTAGCAAATGTATTTGCTTCCTCATACAGGAAGCATTATTTTTTTTTTAATAATAGACAAACCAAAGTCTTCATTTTTATCAATTTAAAAATAGAAATTTACAAAAAAATACAAAATTATAAAATAATACATAATATATATATATAATAATATAATAATACATAATACATAATACCCTTGCCCCTCCCTTATGATTTGGTGGTGTGTTACTCTCTCTCTTTCACCCTTACAAACTAGTATTTTCCTCTCTATCGTCCCTACCCCTCCTTACCCCCCATCTTTAGGTCACTCTTCCACGGTAGCGGCTAGTCCCGCGCCTTGTGCGAGCCTCAGTGCGCTTCCTTTTCTCAAAGCGACTGGATGTGTGTTAAACGGTGCGTACCGTTCGATAGTGAATATTATTTCTGTTGAATCAGAGACTTCTGTTTATCCTGGTTCCTGTTCTCTTTTTCACTCAAGTTAAGTCCTTTCTTGTTCACAGTTTTTGTTTTGTTTCAGATTAAAATATTGTCTTGGACGGTTTGCCCTATGCAACTGTGCAAATTTAATTACAGTGTAGTGTAGCGTTCGCCCTTTGGCAACCTATGTCTGCGTATTTGTCTTTGGACATTAGACCATACGTCTTACAGCTAGTACAAAGCAGCAGTCCTTGAAGAGCTTCGCCCGCATCAAATGCATGACAGACAGACGATCCATGGCAGATTATACTCTGTTACTCAGTTACTCGGTTACATGACTCATGGCAGACGAGCAGACGTTATTGACATGAGAAGAAAAGCCTTTGTACCAAAAAATAACTACATGGCTTCCCTCCTCGCTACTGTCCCACCCTCAGAAAAACATCTTTTCGATGAAAATAAATTGAGTGCATTGTTCAAAGAACATGGCGGGTTCTATAATTTGTTTCGACCCTCAAAACCTTCAAGGTCTGGGAAGTCCCGAACTTTTGGAGGAGATAGCTCATGAAGAGAGAGTACTAGTGAAAATCCATCTGCGCTGCTCTCATCGAATCGAGCAGGTTCCCATCAAAAAGCTTCTTTCAGCTCAGATAAAAAGAAGCGAATCGAGAAGGGCATTTGACATCACAGAAGTCCCGAAATATTTTTAGATCATCTGGCGCTGGTAGAGGAAGAAATTCAAAAACTTTCTGACACGCAGGATCACAAAGAATTTCAAGGGGGACAATTGAGACACTTCACAAAAAGATGGGTCAATCTTGGGGCTACAGATTCGATCATGAGTGTTCTAAAAGGGTATTCCATTCCTTTAATAAAGAAATCACCGACAATTCCATTTTCAGACAGTCTTTGCACACGATTAGAAACGAGACCATTAACCGACATGGACAGACGGTTCCTGAGACCGGTTTTCAATCTCAAGCGTTTAAACGAGTATCTGAGACCAGAAAAATTTCGATTAATAACCCACTCGAAACTTCCGGATTTGCATCCAAAGAAAGACTTCTTAGCCAACATAGATCCATCGCAAGCTCACTTACATGTCCCCATAAAAAAGGCTCACAGGCGATATCTGGCTATGTACTACCGGAAAGAAATATACTGCTGGACGGCGTTGCCTTTCGGCCTCTCAGGCACTCCTCTAGCCTTTTCAAAAGTGTCGAATTGTTTAGCAAATCAACTAAGAAAAAAAGGGAATGAGAGTTTTGGTCTACTTAGACGACTTTCTTTTGGCGAAACGAGACGAGCACCTCTTGATTCAACAGGTAAAGGAAGCAGTAAATTTTCTCACCTTCCTGGGATGGAAAATAAATATTCCAAAATCAATTCTAGTGCCAAGTCGACAGTTAGAGTATCTGGGCATCATGTGGAATCCTTGGACAGGCCTGAAATTTTTATCCGAGAAGGAGACAAAAAGAATAAATCAAACCCTGAAAAAAATGAGTTAGGAAAAATGAAGTTGGCAGCAAACGAAGTCTCCCCAGCAACCTTGAAATTCGCTTCCTTTGTAGTTCCTCTAGGGAGCCTATTTGCAGGAACATGCAGCGAGCAACACGCTTCCTCCCGGAAGATTTCCCAAATCAGAACTTTGTTCTCTCTCATCAAGTGAAGTCCGGCATGAAGTGGTGGATACAAAATTGATCAGAAAATTCGCAAATATTTCCAAATATGCCCATTATTCACTTGGTAACAGATGCATCTAAGGAGGGCTGGGGAGCCCAAATAGGGGAAAAATTAATGAAAAGCCTCTGAAATTAGAACAGAAAAACTGGCACATCAACAAGAAGGAAATGTGGGTAGTATATATCGCTATTCTCAAAAATGCCCGCTCGTTACAAGGAAAAAGCTTGTGTCTTCATTCAGACAACAAGACGGTCTTGGCTTACATTCTACGTTAAGGGGGAATAAAGTCTCTACCCCTTTAACAATTAGCTAGGAGCTTGTTGATGCTGATGTCGCGCTTAGATCTCCAGATAGAAGCTCACTTCATTCCGGGAATTTAAAATGTTGTGGCTGACCGATTGTTGAGAGGAAATTCGCTACCCGATTGGCATTTGTCGAAACAGGTGACGGACCGAATTTTCGAGAAGTGGGGAGCCCCACAAATAGATTTAATGGCGACTGCTCGCTCAGCAGTAGTCCCGACCTATGCATCTCAAACCACGGATCAGACTTCAGCAATCGTGAAGGCTTTCAGTCTGACCTGGGAGTACAAATTGGCTCGGATGTTCCCTCCTCCATCTCTAAAACCGAGAGTGCTTCAACATCTCCATCTATCTCGAGGAGTATACATCTTGATTCTCCAAAAATGGGAGAAAGTATTCTGGAGCAAGGGCCTCAAACATCGATCATTATGCCCTTCTCTGGCTTACTACTGAACGAACTCGCCGCGCAAACATACACGAATCTCTTGTCATTCGTCATATTCATATATGTGTACCATCCTTAAAGATGAATTCTATCGCTCGCTTTGCTCACTCTAAACATACCGCCCGCTTTGTGATGCTGAGGCAACACAATAATAATTCGTAAACTAATCAAAGTTCTCAAATAGTAAAGGGAACATTAGTACCCTCCCTTTTTTTTAATGCCGCCCTCTTTGATAGAAGGGCTTCATTGAAGAGTATAAAGTTCAAAATGGTATTAGCCGCCCGCTATCGAGTATCATAATTCAAAATTTTATCTTAACACATTTTGCAATTCAAGAAATAACATTTTTTTTATACTTAGTGAATTTGAATAACCTAACTTATTTAGGATTATTGGCCAACTCGGCAGCTCCCACTGACGAAAGAGGCAAGAGACAAACTTTTGATATAGGTCTATCGTATTCAGAATTGGCAGTCTTGATTCTGATCGTTCGAATCAGTCCATCCTTTCCCGCGTAAGATTTAATAATGCGACCTAATTGTCATTTAGACGAAGGGACAGCATCGTATCTCATAAGCGCCATTGAACCAACTTTAATATTATTAAGAGGACTTCTCCACTCATAACGTTGTTGTAAGGAGTGTAGGTACTCTACATTCCACCTGTGCCAAAATATTTGAGATATGCGTTTTACTATTAGCCAGCGAGTTAATCTATTTTCAGGAATCAGCTCAACTGAGGGTTCAGGAGGACTCGTAAGAGGAGCTCCTATTAAAAAGTGGCCTGGAGTAAGATAAGAAAGGTCCTCAGGTTCATCAGAACTCGAACCTATAGGTCGAGAATTAAGACACGCCTCAATTCGAGAGAGAGTAGTCGTGAATTCTTCGAAAGTGAGGGTGTGAGCGCCCACACATCTACGCAAGTGGTGATTCAAACTCTTGACACCTGCCTCCCACAACCGTCTAAAATGAGGAGCTGCAGGGGGGATAAAATGCCAAGACGTGCCTTCGATAGATAAGCTATTGAGAATATCAGGGTCTCGACGTAATTGTTTTAGGTTATTTCTCAACTCTCGATCAGCACCCTGGAAAGTCGTACCATTATCGCTGTAAATATGAGTAGGCAAATCACGACGGAATGCAAAGCTCTGATAAGCAGCTAAGAAACCTGGAGGCGTATAGTCAGAAATTAGTTTCAGATGCATCGCTCTGGTAACACAGAAAACGAAAAGTGCCACATATCCTTTATAGCTTTTATTCCCTCTACCTGGTGCGAAACGAATTTGAAAGGGACCCGCATAATCTACTTCTGTATGAGTGAAGGGCCTACAAGTGGTAGTTCTAAAGTTCAGTAAACTACCCATCAATTGTTCAAGAGTAGCGGCACGCTCGCGAATGCAAATCACGCATTTACGAATGATACTTCTCACAAGATTCCGACCTCCGATAATCCAGAATCTTTGACGTAGAGTATATAAGGTATTTTGATTTCCACCATGCATGGACCTTGAATGAGCATGTCGCGCAATCAACTCAGATATTCGTTGAAAAGGTAGGATTTTAGGATGCTGCTCGTCATAACTGATCGGAGCTTGTCGCAAGCGACCTCCCAGGCGAACAACTCCTGAAGTATCCAAGAATTCAACGTCTTCAAGGGCGAATTAGAAGGAAGAGGTTCTCGCTTGTTCATGGCGCAAATTTCGTTTGCGAAAGCTATGTTTTGTAAATAGAGTATCCAAACCAACGATGCTTGCTTTATTTCGGAAGTATCGAGTGAGAGAGACTGAGGTGTTCCCACAGAAACCGATTGCCTTCCCCATTTTTTTCGAAAGGCATTGATAAAACGTAAGCAAAATGCTGTGAATATTAGTACTTTGGGCAAAGAAGCTGAATCAGTGAACATATGTTGCAAGATACTATTTGTTCTCACTACATGATGCACAAATTGTGCTTTAAGAGGTCCCGCTTTTTTCTGAATCTACACTTTCTGGAAGTGGAGGTATTGTGTCAGGCCAACTCACTAAATTACGAGATAACCAAGATGGACCTAGCCACCACAAGGGGTGATTCAGCAGTTGTTCTGGCGAAAGACCCCTAGAAGAGCAGTCAGCTAAATTATCTCCAGTGGGAACATGTCTCCACTTAGCTCTAGGAAGCAAATTATGAATCTGAGCTACTCGATTGGAAATAAAGGTTTTCCAAGTGGTAGGATGCTTGCTTAGCCAGGCTAGAACGACGGTGGAATTTGAGTGACAGTTTAGTGGGGTATTTTGAAGCCCTATGACATTTATAATATAGTGTAAAGTCTTCGCAAGTAATTGAGCACCACATAGCTCTAATCTTGGTATAGTGACTGATAGAACCGGCGCTACTTTGGTCTCAGCAAATAGTAGGACTACTTGTATCTCGCCACTCTCCTGAAGAATGCGGAGATACACTACGGCAGAATAGGCTCTCGCCGAAGCATCAGAAAACCCATGCAATTCACATACCCTAAGCTAGTTTGTAGATGTCCTGTCCATCTTGAAATTCAAATCTCTTCGAGTTTACTTAGCTGATTATAGAAATTGTTCCAATATTTTGTAAGATCATCAGGAAGGGAATCATCCCAGTCTAGCTTACGAATGCACAATTCTTGCATCATTCGTTTAGCTACAATTATAACAGGTGAAAGCCATCCCAAGGGATCGTACAATTTAGCTATTATCGATAATATTTTTCTTTTCGAAGGTTGTTCAATGACTGGATTCTCTACTCGAATTTTAAAATTATCAGAGGTAGGATCCCAATGTAATACCAAAACTTTCAGCTGTATACTCTCTCCAGAAAATAAATTGAAAGCTCTCTCGTGATCGCCTAGTGGACAATCAGAAAGCAGCGATTCGTTATTCGAAGCCCACTTTCTAAGATGGAAACCTCCTAGTTCCATTAGGTGTGAAACCTGTACATGCAACTCACTAGCTTCTTCAACGGTGTCTGCGCCAAATAGAATGTCATCAACATACAAATTATTTTTCAAAATAGCCTTTGCTTTAGGAAAAGCACATCCCTCATCACTAGACAATCGTTTGACAACCCTATTGGCCAGGTACGGGGCACATGCTGTTTCATATGTGACAGTAGTCAATCGGCAAGCTTCGAGTTTACCTTCTGGTGAATTCCATAAGATGCGCTGGTAATCACAGTCGCGTGGATCCACTTTAATCTGCCGGAACATTTTCTCAACGTCGGCTACAAAGACAAACTGCAGCATGCGCCAGCGTAAAATAACTGAAATTAATTCTGTTAGCAATTTTGGACCTACATACAAATGCGAATTTAGAGAGGAACCATTAGACGTGAGGCTTGAGGCGTTAAAGACTACACGTAAATGAGTAGTGGAACTGCTATCTCGAATGATAGGATGATGAGGCAGGTATACTGTCTGAGAAGAATCCGATTCAGAGAAATCATTAACCAGTTCCATATGGTTTAATTGTTTATATTCACACATGAACGCGGAATATTCTATTTGAAGTACGGGCTTGTCTTTTAAACGGGCTAGATTCTTTTCTAGAATAATTTTAGCTCTATCTAATGAATTATCGATTTCGATGAGAGGGCCATTTCGAAAGGGTAATCTTATCATATACTAACCCGAGGGCAATCGAGTACAATTTGCAACGAATTTCGTCCTCAGTCAAAGAGGAAGAGGAGGGAGGTTCTTCCATCTCCCAGAAACGAGATAAATCATCGTGTAGTTCTAGAGCCGTACAATGACAAGCAGAGATTGAACGACCTATTTCAGACTGTTGAATAGGTCCTGATAATATCCATCCAAAAAGACTATTTTGGGCTGTTGAGGAACCAAGAACACTTTGTTTTAATCCTGGTAGCAGACAGTATCCAAATCTATCTGCTCCCAAAATAACATCTATTCTACTAGATCCAAAAAAATCGGGATCCGCTAAGCTGAAATTCAATAATTCCCTCAGATTTTCTTTATCTGGCAATTTGGGAGGAGTGTATGAAGTCAAATTGAACAAGACGAGGGCTTGTGAAGAAATTGGAGTTTGCTTTGACTCCTTAATACTTAATCATACTTAAGCTAGCCTTTCAGCGGTACCGATGAATTCTGCACCTACGCTATGTACTTGGGTGTTAATTTTTTTATAAGTGAGACGTAATATCTTTAAAACTCTTTCAGATAGAAAACTACATTCGGATCCTTGATCCATCAATACACGAAAACTCTCGCATCTACCATTGTCTGATTCTAGTTTTATGACTGCTGTAGCAAGTAAGGTGAAACCTGGAATCCTGTCGTAATTATTTAAAAGACAAATGGATTTATTATTCTGAAGGACATGATACGCTCTCCTTTAATATTGCAGGCTGATCATTGTTCACTGCAGCATTTTGACTATTTTGTGAAGTAGACGGAATTTGAGAAATGTTTAAGTTAGGACTTACTGAGTTAATCTCTTTTGTAGGAGCAGCCGAGTCAGTCAATGTGTTCCTATTCTCATAGAGTAGAAGCGTATTGTGCTTTCGATGACATTTTGCACAAGTGAATTTACTAGTACATTGATTAGGCATATGACCTAGCGACAAACAATTTAAACAAGAGTGCTTTTGAAAAACAAATAAACATTTCAAAATGAATGATGTATTGTGGCTTTTGACTACTGACTTACCCTTTTTTTGTGAATTTAAACCAACCTTATAAGCTTTAATTGCTTCCAAAACGCGAATACGCTTTTCTAAAAATATATCCGAATCCTTATAAGTTGGGTAGTCAGTGTCAGCACCAATCTGCATCTCCTATTCCTTCAAGGATGCAATATCGAGCTTCTTCGATATTAAAAAAACTAATAAGTCACTCCAAGAGTTAGTTTTGCGCTTTAAGTTTTTGAGAGCCGCCCGAGATTCATTTGTATTATCGCGCAACTTTCTTAAATCTTCTAAAGAGTTATTCGGTATATTAGGCAAATTAATGAATTCTTGTAACTGAGCAGTAATTAGTGCTCTTTTATTATCGTATCTATTCTTTAGCGACTCCTAAGATGCTACAAAATTAGCTTCCGAAATGATAACATGTTTCAATGAACTCTCGTCTGTATAATAAGTGAATCAAACAAGTCTCTGAAGTTTTCCCAATTTTTGTAATCTCCAGAACATTCTGGTAACTTAATTTGCGTTCTCCTCGTAGTAAATATTGTGAAGAGGTTGACAAGGATCTCGGTCAGAAAGAGAGATCAGTAGAAAAGCATAACGCCTGAATGATCGTTATCGCATATATGAAGAGAAGGCTGGCTTCCTTCAAGAGTAGATAATATTAACTACTGGCCGATCGATATTGCGAAGAGAAAGAACTGCTTAAGAAGATAGAGAATAGGCATCATGACCATTTAAATTACGAATCATCCGATTTTCCTGAAGTATACGTGTATACACGTTTGTAGACACAAGATTACACTACCATATCCAAGTTTTTCCTCGTCAAATTGACGGTAAAGAATAAATAATAACGTTTGCAGTTTAATGTTTTCAGCTCAACGAGAAAAAGTGAAGAAAGTCATTTGAAATGTCGCATGTAAGCGACCGAGCACCACTTTCCAAATTCAACCGTCACACCGCCATATTTAAAATTTTAGATTTCGCATCCCTTTTCGCCTTCAAACACTGTTGTTTGTGTTAATATTGAATAGTCTCAATTGTTTCCTTTTGAATAAGTTTCTTAACTAAGGGAATTGTGATTAGGTAATAGTTCACTGAAGTCACTCAATTTTAAACGACAACAAAAACAGTATTGATTGATGCAAGGTTTTGTAAATGTTCAGACTAAACAGTTTTTGCGAAGCGTCTCATTAACTTGGCAACTAACGTTGATTATAAGTTTCTTTGTAACAAGTTACACGCGACAGAGATGTAACTCGGTGCCCGGTCTCTGGCTTACTACTGAACGAACTCGTCGCACAAACATACACGAATCTCTTGTCATTCCTCATATTCATATATGCGTACAATACTCAAAGATAAATTCTATCGCTCTCTTTGCTCACTCTGAACAGAAAGGAAATTGGAAATCAACTGATACCGTCTTCAAACATTATTTTAGAGATATTCAGAGACCAACTGAACGGTCAGATATATTAGATCAAACATTCAAGTCACTTTAGTTTCTCTATGTTCTGCTGTATTGTTGTATTTTTGTATTACTGAATGGGTCTCTATACCCTTTATATGAATTTATTGTTCTTTATAATATCAATTTGAAAATAAATTTTTCGTTCCGATACTTACGTTATCATTCAAACAAGTCAATCAGTCTAACAAGCAAATTATGCGCTCTACAGTTTTAATTCTCAACGTCACAGTGCACTTATCCCACATTGCCGGCAGAGTACAAACACTTCTTATTGGTCAGGCCGAAGACACGGACCAGAAATAAGAATGTTTTTCCCCCAAAGGGTAAAAAACGGTTATTACGGTCCTGCCAAAGGACTAGCCGCCACCGTGGGAGAGTGACCTAAAGATGGGGGGTAAGGAGGGGTAGAGACTATAGAGAGGGGAAGACTAGTTTGCAAGGGTGAAAGAGAGAGAGTAACACACGTCCAAATCGCAAGGGAGGGGGAGGGTAATCTCAATGGTCAGGCCTTTGGCAAGACAAAAATACCCGTTTGTTTTACCCTTCGGGGGAAAAACGTTCTTATTTGAAAATTTATGATCAAAAAGTTTTTTCTATTCATGCGTCAACTTTGAATTACGTGGATGGAAGAGTTTTTACTATAAAAATCGATTTTCAAAATATATCAATTACCATAAATTTCCTACTCCTTGATAAAATATATTAACATTATAGGTCAATCGATTCGTCTCAAACCAAGGAATCTTTTATATTCCTGCATCAACTTTGAATTATGTTGAAAAAAAAGTTTTACTATAAAAACCCGTTTTTTTCAAATATTGTGCATTACCATAGCTTCTTTAATCTTCAATAAAGTGTATTAATATTCTAGGTCAATCGATTCGTTCCAAATCAACACATCTTTTCTGTTCTTGCATGAACTTTGAATTATGTTAATGAAAAAAGTTTTACCACCATAAACTGTGTTTTCAAATATTATGTATTACCATAGCGTCCTTACTGTTCAATAAAATGTATCAATGTTATAGGTCAATCGATTTGTCTTGAATCAACGCAACTTTTCTATTCTCGCATTAACTTCAAATTATGAGAATGAGAAAATTTTTACTATAAAAATCGATTTAAAAAATATATAAATTACCATAATTTCCCTACTCTTTAATGAAATGTATTAATAGTGTAGGTCACATATCCGACACACTCCCACACACACATCCGGACAAATGCTTAGAGCATTGTATTATACATTTTTAAATTGTTGAAGGTTTAATTAAATGACTTCAAAAATTTTGGGAAATTTTACCATTACAAAGCTTCCTCTATGAGAAAGCAAAATGGAAAAAACATTTGAAAATTTTTTAATTCTCTTCCCTTCTCCATAACTTCCAAAAAAAAATGCAATTATAAGATTGACAGTATGACATGAGAAAGAATCGTTATCATTATCACATGACTTACCGAGAAGCCCAGCAACATATTGCGCCAATGGACTTCCTTCACGTTTTAGTTTTTCTTTTACAACCTCGCTTTGACTCCTTTCACATTTCTGTTTTAAATTGTAGCATATCGTTCGTGAAATCAAATCCCTTATTTTCATTTTACTATGCATTAATGACACTTGGAGATAATAATGATTATTAATGGTTTTTGATAAAATAATACTTGGGGTATAAAATTTCAAGTTTAATTATCGCGTGATTTTTTCTAGAGAATAAATTAAAACAAACAAGTCCACGAGCTGTCTCTTGCCCGACTTTCCTGCTCGGGGTCATCGAACGAATTATGATAAAAAATTAATCTCTATATCAGAGTTTAGATGATATCTATAATTATGATAATACATAAGCATTCAATTAAATCAAAATTCAAAACGAAACGGTAAAGCAATTGCGTGATCAGAAAGTGACCTATGAGGAAGTAAATAAATGTACTAATTAATCATCATGAGGAAGCAAAGTGCTCATCAAAAGAGCGCCATAAAATTGGGATATTACATTAATTTCCATAAACTTAAAAATATAATGCAAAAATGAAGGAAAAATTACTAGGTCTGATTAAAAGTGTGGTGTTTTAAGGAATCCCTAGTAAAAACCAGGATTGAGGTAAGCCTTGCCAAACCCCCACAAACGAAATTATTAATATCGTTCGTGTCTAGATTTCATCCAATATTTTTTCAGTCGGATCAATGAGAGTACGTTTTTAAAAAAAAAATTGAATCAAATTGAATACTAAATAATATGATGTTAATGTTAATGAATAGGCTACCCAGATATACGTACTTATCAACTTGTTCTAATCTCTCGTCATTTAGGACAATGTTGCACGTTGTTTTCCCACTTTTTCCTTTAAAAACCGTGATTTGTGTTTCATTTACGTTAATTTTGAGGCCCATGTTGTTAATGCTTGTATTAGGTTTATTTAACATTCTTTGCAAGTCCTCGATTGATTCTGCCATAACAATCTTGTCATCTGCCAAAGCTAACCCACGTACCCTCACTGTCTCGAGATCTACACCTTCATACATTTTCATACGTATGTTTATTGTCTTGTTTTAATAATTAAAAAGGGCGGATCCTATAAAAAACAATTTTATTATTAAACATTTTATTGCAACTTGTGTCGTTTATCCATAAAATTAATTTGTTTACTTTCAATGTTATTTTTTACGATTTAAACTAAAAATACGCATCCTAGAGTGAAGTGGTTCGAAGTAACTTTGTAGATATAATTTAGACGAAAAATTTTGTTAAATAAAATGACATTGTAGCTTGTGTCCCTTTTCCAAAATAGTATATTGTATATCGAGGGCGTAAAGAAGGCTATTTTGACGAGTGTGAACAAGCCGCCCGAGCGAAGCGAGATCGGCAGTCGCACGAGGCAAAATATCCGTACGCCCTTGATACACACCATACTTTTTGTCCTACCCTTCTTGAAAACAAGCATGTTAATCAGATAGAGGATGTTTGGTGTACTTGACAATTTTAGATTATAAGTGAAAGAAAAAATAGCGTACTTTGCAGAAGGGAGACTGTGGCGTGCAGCAGTACAATTTTTTTAAAGGTAATTTCCTTTATATTCTCACTTGCGTGGTGCAGTGTATGTGTAGCGGGCGTGAAGTTTTATGTAGCGGGCGTAAAGTTTCATGTTGGCCCGGCGGCGGAGTGCGCATGTGCGAACGTCACTGGGCTGGAAGCGGCCACATTACGCCTGCCTCACGTGCATGCAATGGCGCGTTTTCAAGGGGGGTCGGACAAAAAGTTAATTTTTTATTTTCAATATATTTTTATAACAAGAATTTATAACGTAGATCTTTTTTGGTTTAACAACTTTTACCTGTTAATTTTTTTTCGTATCTTGCATAGTTTGACCGCAAAATTGAATTTTGGATTTTTCATTATTTTTTGGGCGATCAAAATGTGAATTTTCGATTTTTCAAGCAAATTCAGAAAGTTGTTCTGACAATCTCATAGTGCTCTCAAAAATCAAAGTTTTTCGCTGTTTGACTGTTCTTTATACCGTGCATTGTTTGGCTTCAAATTTTCATTTTCGTTTGTTTTTTCGAATTTTGAAAGAGCTGTAACTCGGATAATTTTCTTCTTATCAAAAAAAAAGTCGTGGAAATAAATTGTACGACCTTCTGAGTACTACGAATAGCCGTACATAGAATTTTCAAATCTTTTATACCCTTGTGGAGTGTGCTTTAGGAAAATGCAATCAAATAATTCCTTCAAATGTAAGGAAATGAGAGGTTCTGAATGCTAAACGGATCATTACCTCTCAGTTTCAAAAATTAACATTAGGTCAAGGACGGAGAAGAATGAGAACTAAAAAGACGAAGCAGACACGAATCAAGATGGAGAATTTACTGAAACCAGAAGTTCGAACAGAATTTCATAATAAGATATACGAACCCATAGATAGGGAACATGGGAGACTGTAATACACAATGAATATATAGAGGGCGCATAGACTATGTTCAGGGATATCATTGCTAGCAGCGCGACTAAAGTGAGTGGTACTGCGGTTGGTTCGAAGAATCACTGGTGATGTTTGGTGGAATGATGAAATCCGCATAGCCGTTAACGAAAAGAAGAAAGCGTAACTGAGAAAGTTGAATACTACAGGCCTCAGTGATAAAGAGAGAAGTAGATTCGAAAATCATTATAGGGATAAAAAAGGAAAAGTAAAAATAATAGTTGTAGCGAGGATAAAATAAAAGCATAATAAGAGAAGGAAATGGAAAACGCTTACGAAGGAAATAAAAAATTATTTTATTGGCAAGTGCGCAAGGACAACAAGAAAAGAAGTAGTAGTACAGAGTTAGTCAGCAACAGAAATAACCATTCATCTGCAACCGACTCCGGACATACACACATACACACATCCGGAAAATTGCTTAGAACATAGTATTAGATATTTTTGAATTGAGTCACGACAGTTTGAGATAATAATGATTTTTATTGGTTCAATGGAAAATAATTTATTTCACGTACAAAGTTTCTAGTTCAATTCTCGTGTAATTTTTTTAGAGTATAAATCTAAATGAGCACGTTAGCGAACTTAAAATATCTTTAAAAACACTGAACACACAAGTCGAAAGTATAAAAATATCGCAAGATTTTTAAAAAGGAAGTTTTATACAGAATAGATAAATTAACTACTTACATTATAATCAGTACCTACTTAAAAAATTACAAACTATTGTGAATCTTACCCAGACGGCACGGGTTTGCTGATACATTTTATAGATTTTTAAATCTTACGTTCTGACTCAAACCTCTTCATTTCCGGATTCTGCATTGCCTGAATTTACTCCAAAGACCTTCCTGTCGTTTCAGACATAATCACAAATGTTATCACAGATCCTAAAAGCGTTGTGGTTGCAAACATTAAAATCTGCCGAAGTACCGAACGATGAAAATTATCCCATCAGCATCCCACAGGCAACCGCCTTTCCTTTCACATTTATCGGAAAAAGTTCTCCTTGAACAATATACGGAATAATGCCAAACCCTAACTGATATAATACATAAAATACAACCAATGCCACAAGTGGTAGCATGTTAATAGAAGAGACATCAGCCTCAAGGTACAATTCTATAAAGAAAAATAGACCAATGCTATTAAATCTATCTATCGCGATATTAGTTGCCAGAGGAGCAAGTTACGAAATTCCATTTAGAATCATTACTTGAACTCCTGGAATTACAGAAGGACTACTTTTAGTGAAAATCTCTTGAGCATAGGCAGGAATAGCCTCTATTCCTGACAAGAATTGAGTCAGCTTCATGCAGAATATAATCAGCAATCCTTTCCGATTATAGCTTTTGCTGATCAGCTCCCAAAATTAAGATTTTCTAAGCCCTTGATCCTCGTCTATGGCCAATTTCATCTCCCTTATATCTGATTCCAATTTATCTGATTCATTAATTCCTCTCAACGTCCTCAAACATTTCAATGCTTCATCATGTTGACCTCTCATCAGGTAATATGGTGTTTCTGGTATGAGTGGAAATATTACCAAAAAATTAATTGATATAAAGACAGATGTCAGGTTCAAGATCGCGTAGTGTACATAAACTGCCATTGATGTAAAGATGAAGATGCTAGCTGCAAACGTTATATTTATCATGTTTAAAAATACCTCTGATGTTCTTCTCAGATATTTCTGTTAGGTATATCCCCAGAGGAGCGAAGGTGCCTCATTGACCTATTCCAGCAATTAATCTTGCAATTTAGAGATATACATAATTATTTGCGAAGATGATCAGAAACCAGCCAATCAATCCTGGTAGGTAAAAAAGTAATGAGGTATGCTTTCGGCCTATGCGATCGATGAATAATGGATTTATCAGTCCACCAATGAGGTATCCGAGCATAAAAAGGGGAACAATTCAACCTCTTTGCGCAACCGTGACTGGGAAGGTTGAATTTTCGCTGGTCAAGTGAGGAATAGCTGCTGATGGCCAGGCTGCGTAGGATCCTGAAACTGCTCTTGTCATGCAAGCTGGAAATTCGAAATGATGAGATATTATTATAAACTATGTACAGTTCTAATTCCTATACTATTTGACCGATTGGTACAAAAATTTCAAGATAATTCTGTTGAATGAAATTCTTCATCCTTTTTTTAATGAATTTTTGATTCGTGGATTCTTTTTCGAGATTTTATACTTTTGATCAAGAAAAATAAATTTTTGATTAATTCGATCCACTTACAGTGTTCCATACCCTATATGATACAAGATGTTAAAGCACTCTTTTTTCAATTTTCAATTTCAATACTTTTTAATTACAAATTTTTGTCAAATTGGAAAAGGGGCTGAACTAGTCCCGAAAAATAGCCAAGCTTATAAAAATTATGTGACTACTCATCCCGAATTTGACTATTTTTCGGGACTAGTCCAGCCCTTTTTCCAACTCCCAACATTTTTGCAAAGTACTAGAAATATTAAGCACTTGGTACTGACTAGTATTACAGAATTTCTCGTAAAACTGACCAAAACATCATAATGATTGTTTCCTATGAAGATGGTAAAACTTCAAGAAGACCTTGATTACGGAGTTAATAAAATTACTAAGGAGAAAAACGAACGTATAAACTGAAAAAAAAAGTGCAGGCCGAAAAAAGATAATTTAAAAATTTTCTAATTATTGATACCAAAAATTGTATCCTTCTAAAAATGTATAATATGAAGATGTCACAAATCCTAGAAGTCCCCAATTATCAAATTAAGAAAAATTATCAAAAAAGAAAAAAAAAACAGAAACAGAAAAAAAGAGCAGTACTAATAAAATAACTTAGAAATTTCTCAAATTAATTATACAAAAAATGTTATTCTCTAAAAATTATTTGTTGTCGGCCTGCCCTTTTGTGTATTTTATGAGCTTGTGTTTCTGTTCTTCTGCCAAGGTAATGTTTACTAGCTCGGCAACTGAGGTCTTCTAGAATTTGTAACATCTCCATAGGAAGCAATCATTATTTTATTTTACAATGGATACAAAAATTATTCAAAGTTATATGCTTTTAGTTTCAAATTGGTCATTCGCATTGGGCAATGTATTAATTTCCGATCTCAAATGTGTTACAAAATTTTGTATTGTCCTCGATAACGTGTTCGCCTCATCATTTATGTATTTTACTCTGTATTTATTTTTACATATACTGTATTCTTCATAATATAAATCATTTTTGTAGATCTTTGTGTTCTCAAGTAATTCCAGCTATTCCTTTACAAATTCGACAAGCTCATTGCTAAATTTTTATTACCGACAAAAGCTCTTCAAGTATATAGGCCTTGAGGGCATGTAAAAAGTGGGTCACGTGACCGGATTCCTACCTTACCGACACTTTTTTTTATTTGTAAACTTATTTTCACACGAATAGCCACATCGAGTTGAAAATTTGGGATAATGAATGAAAAGCACTAAGAATGGTGGGTCTGGTCCTAAATTTTAATAATTATGAAAAAAGCAAAAAAAAAAATCATTTAAAAAAAAACTTTTTACATAATTATAAAAATTTAGGACCAGAGACGCGTTTCTTAGTGCTTCTTATTTATTATCCCAAATTTTCAACTCGATGTGGCTATTCGTATGAGAATAAGTTTACAAATAAGAAAAGTGTCGGTAAGGTAGGAATCCGGTCACGTGACCCACTTGTCACATGGCCTTAAAACTAAAAATTGTACAATTTTGATGACTGCCACTCTGGAAGTCTAATTTCGGATGCTACAAAATCTACGATACTACTACTACAAAATACTAATAATGATATTAATAATAATCATAATTATTATAATTTTCTTCTCACACAACTTACCAAAAAAAAAAAACAAGCAATTGCCAGTTTCAGAATTAAGCATATCCTTGGCTTAATAGTATACATACATACACACATTTATACTCAAAGATTTTGTAGCATTACGCTCCGACGCTAGCTTCTCCTTAATTTTCGCATTCTGCATTGCCTGCATTTCTTTCAATGACCTTCCTTTAGTTTCAGGCATAATCCAAAATGTGATCAAGGATCCAAAAAGAGCTATTGTTGCAAAAAAGAAAAAGGTCGTATAAACACCAGCAGCATTTCTTGAAACATGGTAGCCGGCTGTAGTTCCAAAGTTGAAGCATGATGCAATCACTGTCCCATAGGCAACTGCACGCTCCTTTACATTTATCGGAAAAGTGATCCTAAAACAATATGGGGAATAGGACCTAGTCCAAAACGATACATTGCTTGAAAAAAAATCAAAGCAACAAGGGGAAGAAACTTAATAGAGGAAACATCAGCCTCAAGGTACAATTCCATAAAGAAAAAAAGACCAACGCTTTCTAAGCAAATCGAGGCTAATAACCCAGTACACAGAAAAAGAGTTCTTCTATTGAACCTCTCTATAATTATGTTAGATCCAAAACAAGCCAGTAATTGAATTCCATGAAAGATCATCACTTCAACTCCTGGATTTATAGGAAGACTACTTTCAGCGAAAATTTTCTGAGCATACGCTGATATTGCCGTTATTCCTGATAATAGTTGTGTCATATTTAGGAAAAATATGATCAGCAACCCTCTACGGTTATGGCTTTTGTTTATTAACTCCCACAAACTGGAAGTTTTTAGTTGTTTGTCTTCCTCAACAGCCAAGCACATTTCTTGGATTTCCGTAGTCAATTTATTTGGGTTACTAATTTCCCTTAACTTCGTCAAACATTTCATCGCATCATCATTTCGACCTTTTATGAGGTAATAATAAGGTGTTTCTGGTCAAATGTTGGCACATCATGTTAACAAGAATACCCCTGATGTTCTTATCGGAAATTTCTGTTAGGTATATCACCAGAGAGATAAAGATACCTCCTTCCCCTATTCCGGCAATAAATCTCGCAATGTAGAGATATACATAATTTTTTGCGAAGATGATTAGGATCCAGCCAATCAATCCTGGTAGGGTAAAAACTAGTAATGAGTACTTCCGGCCTATGCGATCGATGAATAATGGAGCTATCAGTGCACCAAAGAGGTTCCCGAGCAAAAAGAGGGATACAATCCAACCACCTTGTGCATCCGTTACTGGGAAGGTTGAATTTTTGCTGGTCAAGTGGGGAATAGCTGGTGATGACCAGGCTGAGTAGGATCCATAAACTGCCGTCGAAATGCATGCTGTCAATTCAAAATTATAGGATATTATTATAAATTATGTATTATATTATTTTGTATTCGAAATGATAATTTTTCGAGCTGGAAAAGGGAAGGGAAAAGTTCTGTCACACCCTATCCCTTTCCCAGCTTTATGATTCCGTTACAAAAATTGTCAGAATTATTCTATTTCTTGTCTGAGCCTTCGCCCTGACCACTGAGATTACCCTTCCCCTCCCTTGCGATTTGGACGTGTGTTACTCTCTCTCTTTCACCGTTACAAAAAACTTTAGGTCACTCTTCCACGGTAGCGGTTAGTCCCGCGCTTTGAGCGAGCCTCAGTACGCTTTCTTTTCTCAAAGCGACTGGATGTGTGTTAAACGGTGCGTACCGTTCGATAGTGAATATTATTTGTGTTTAATCAGAGACTTTCGATTATCCTGGTTCCTGTTCTCTTTTTCACTCAAGGTAAGTCCTTTCTTGTTCATATTCTTTGTTTTCTTTCAGATTAAAATATTGTCTTGGACGGTTAGCCCTATGCAACTGTGCAAATTTAATTAAAGTGAAGATTAGCGTTCACCCTTTGGCAACCAATGCAGAGCATTGATTATATCAATCCTTCTACTTTGGTGCAAAAGTTGAGTTGCGTTACAAATCGAAGCGAATCAATTGTGAATTCCATTGAAAATATGCGTCCTCTCTTGATTTCAATATCAGCCGCATCAAATGAATTAACTCGTAATTCTCAAAATTATTCTTTCCCACCAGACTCCCCTGTCATAGGAAGAAATTATAATAATCCGAGTAAATGGAAATCTCTCAATTCTATTTCGGAACGAGGACCTTCAGACAAAAGTTCAAGATTATCCCATTTGGAAAAGAGATCGAATCGTTTGGAAAATTTACTGACACAAGTACTAGAAAGAATCGCTCCCAATGGACAGGACTATGAAGACAGATCCCTCTCTGAATATTCTGACGTGGACGCCTGCAACCAAGGAGCTAGAGCCAACAGTCTCGAAACCGTCAGAGGAACTGGCAAATCAAGACATACAATGTCAACGCCTTGGTAGTGACTCTTGGCACAAAATTCGCTATTCAGAAGCGCAAAAGAAATTACAGGCTGCCCCAACTTTTTCAGCGTTACCAGTTAGTTCGCAACTGAACGGCTTAGCGTTACACACCCACCATTCCAATATAATGTTTGCTCCTTCAGAGGAAAGAATTTCAATCCGCCATTAGGTCCTTGGCACAGAAGCATCCAACTATAAGTGACGATGTAAAGAAGACTCTCTTGGAAAATGAATCTCCTTTTCGAGGCATATCAGATGATCTGCTTCTGTACACATGTGGCAGACAAGCAGACGTAATTGTACCAAAAAATAACTACATGGCTTCCCTCCTTGCTACTGTCTCACCCTCAGAAAAACATCTTTTCGATGAAAATAAATTGAGCGCATTATTCAAAGAACATGGCGGGTTCGATAATTTTTTTCGAACCTTAAAACCTTCAGGGCATGGGACATCACAGAAGTCCCGAAATATCTCGAGATGATCAGGCACTGGTAGAGGAAGAAATTCAAAAAATTTCTGACTTGCAGGATCAAAGATTATTTCAAGGGGGAAAATTGAGACAATTCGCGAAAAGATGGGTCAATCTTGGGGCTCCAGATTCGATCATCAGTGTTCTAAAAGGGTATTCCATTCCTTTCATAAAGAAGCCACTGACAATTCCATTTTCAGACAGTCTTTGCACACGATTAGAAACGAGACCATTAACCGACATGGACAGGTAATTGACAGAGTTCATCAAGTCGGGAGTGCTAGAGAGGACGAACGTTCCGTCCGGATTCCTCTCGACCATTTTCTTAGTCCCAAAATCAGACGGTTCCCTAAAACCGGTTTTCAATCTCAAGCGTTTAAACGAGTATCTGTGACCAGAAAAATTTCGATTAATAACCCACTCGAAAGTTCTGGGTTTCTTTCAGAAGAAAGACTCCTTGGCCAAAATAGATCAATCGCAAGCTTACTTACATGTCCCCATAAAAGAGGTTCACGGGCGATATCTGGCTATGAACTACCGGAAAGAAATATACTGCTGGACGGCGTTGCCTTTCGGCCTCTCAAGCGCTCCTCCAGCCTTTTCAAGAGCGTCAAATTGGTTAACAGGTCAACTAAGAAAAAGTGGGATAAGAGTTTTGATCTACTTAGACGACTTTCTTTTGGCGAAACAAGACGAGCACCTCTTGATTCAAAATAAAGGAAGCAGTAAATTTTCTCACCTTCCTAGCATGGAAAATAAATTCTTCAAAATCAATTCTAGTGCCAAGTCGACAGTTAGAGTATTTGGGCATCATGTGGAATCCTTGGACAGACCTGAAATTTTTATCCAAGAAGAAAACGAAAAGAATGAGGCAAACCCTGGAAAAAATAATGAGTTAGGAAAAATGGAGTTGGCAGCAGGGGAAGTCTCTCCTGGGAACCTTGGAATTCGCTTCCTTTTTAGTTCCTCTAGGATGACTATTTTGCAGGAACATGCAGTGAGGAACACGCTTGCTCCCGAAAGATTTCTCAAATCAGAACTTTGTTCTCTTTCATCAACTAAAGTCCGACATGAAGTGGTGGATACAAAATTGATCAGCAAATTCGCGAATCATTCCAAACATGCCCATTATTCACTTGGTAACAGATGCATCCAAGGAGGGCTGGGGAGCCCAAAAGGGGCAAATTAATGAAATGCCTTTGGAGTTTAGAACAGAAAAGCGGGCACATCAACAAGAAGGAGATGTGGGTAGTATATATCGCTATTCTCAAAAATGCCCGCTCGTTACAAGGAAAAAGCTTGTGTCTTCAGTGAGACAACAAGACGGTTTCGGCTTACATTTGTCGTCAAGGGGGAATGAAGTATCTACCCTTTCAACAAATAGCTAGGAAGTTGTTGATGCTGATGTCGCGCTCAGATCTCCAGATAGAACCTCACTTCATTCCGGGAATTTACAATGTTGTGGCCGACCAATTGTCAAGAGGAAATTCGCTAGCTTTGTTGGAATCATCCTGGCGAGAATCAACGCAGAAAACCTCTGCCGCACCTTGGAAACCTTGGGTAGCATGGTCTACGTCACAAGGTTTCTCATTGAATAACACATCTCCGCAAAAAGTAGCACAGTATTTGGGCTACTTACACAGGGAGAAAAGATTGGCCTACAACACAATCTTGGTTTATAAGTCGGTTGTTGCAACGTTCGCAAATCCAGCGAGGGGAGAAGAGATTAGTTCACATCCGACAGTAAGGCATATGTTAAAGGCCATAAATTCATCTCATCCACCTCAAGCAAAGTCAAAGATTTGGGATGTGAATATATTAATCTAGTGGATTAAAGAAGAATCTGTGGCCCATTTTTGGCTCGAAAACCGACAGTGTGTCACATAGGCAGTCCGGTTGGAGGTTCTCAAAAAATAGAGAACAAAAAATGGATCCAACTTGGTGGCTGCTGCTCTTAATCAAGATCACTAAATCGCGAAAGAGTACCACTGGAGGAAGTGTGGCTGCAGCTTCAGGTACCGTGATTGCAGGCTCTGCGGGAAGCATTCGATCAGCGGTGTCATCATCTCGTCTCAAGTCTGGTCTACCAATAGACGAAATATTACAGAAAGGAAATTGGAAATCAACTGATACCGTCTTCAAACATTATTTTAAATATTTTCAGAGACCAACTGATCGGTCAGATATATAAGATCAAACATTCAAGCAACTTTAGTTTCTCTTTTTTCTGCCAAAATGGCTGTGGCAGAGTAAAAACACTTCTCAATGATCAGGCCGAAGACACGGACCAGAAATAAGAATGTTTTTCCCCCAAAGGGTAAAAAACGGTTATTTCGGTCTTGAAAAGGCCTGACGAGTTTAAATCCTGGCCGGCTTAACACATTGAGGCTCGCTCAAAGCGCGGGACTAGCCGCCACCATGGGAGAGTGACCTAAAGTTGGGGGTAAGGAGGGGTAGGGACGTTCTTATTTGAATCTTTATCATCAAAAAGTTTTTTCTATTCATGCGTCAACTTTGAATTACGTGGATGAAAAAAGTTTTTACTATAAAAAACGATTTTCGAAGTCGAATCTTTTATATTCTTGCATCAACTTCGAATTATGCTGAAAAAAAAGTTTTACAATGAAAAACCGTTTTTTCAAATATTATGCATTAAGATAGCTTCCTTACTCTTTATTAAAATGTATTGATATTATAGTTCAATTTATTCGTCTTGAATCAACACAACTTTTCAATTCTCGCATCAACTTCAAATTATGAGAATGAACAAATTTTTACTATAAAAATCGATTTAGAAAATATATAAATTACCATAACTTCCCTACTCTCTAATGAAACGTATTAATATTGTAGGTCAATAAATTCGTCTCGAACCAAGGAATCTTTTATATTCTTGCAT
>CAKNYM010052870.1:230709-251800 GCA_932195095.1 Andricus curvator
ATGTATTAATATCATAGGTCAATCGATTCGTCTTGAATAAACACAACTTTTTTATTCTCAAATCAACTATAAATTATGAGAATGAGAAAATTTTTACTATAAAAATTGATTTAGAAAAAATATAAATTACCATAACTTCCCTACTCTTTGATAAAACGTATTAATTATTGCAGGTCAATCAATTCGTCTCGAACCAGGGAATCTTTTATATTCTTGCATCAACTTTGAATTATGTTAATGAAAAAAGTTTTGCTATAATAAACAGTATTCTCAAATATTATGCCTTATTATAGCTTCCTTACTCTTCAATAAAATGTATTAATATTAGAGGTCAATCAAATCACTTCGAATCAACACGTCTTTTCTTTCCTTGCATCAACTTTGAATTATGTTAATGGAAAAAGTCTTAATATAAAAAACCGATTTTCAAAATATATAAATTACCATAACTTCCCTACTCTTTAATAAAATGTATTAATATCATAGGTCAATCGATTCGTCTTGAATCAACACAACTTTTCTATTCTCGTATCAACTTCATATTATGAGAATGAGAACGTTTTTACTATAAAAATCAATTTAAAAAATATATAATCAACATAATTTCCCTACTCTTTAATAAAATGTATTAATATTGTAGGTCACACATCCGACACACACACCCATCCACACACGCGAACACACACACATACACACACATCCGAACAATTGCTTAGAACATTGTATTTGACATTTTCAAATTGAGGAAGGTTTGATTAAATGAATTTAAAATTTTTGGAAAATGTTACCATTGCAAAGCTACATGTTTATCCGCTTACGAGAAAAATGGCAATTTTGAATTCTCTTCCCTTCTCCATAACTTCCAAAAAAATGCAATTATAAGATTGACAGTATGGCATAAGAATCATTATCATTATCACATGAATTACCGTGAAAACCAGCAACATATTGCGCCAATGGACTTTCTTCACGTTTTAGTTTTTCTTTTACAACCTCGCTTCGACTCCTTCCACATTTCTGTTTTAAATTGTAGCCTATCGTTCGTGAAATCAAATCCCTTATTTTCATTTTATTATGTATTAATGACACTTGGAGATAATAATGATTATTGATGGTTTTAGAGAAAATAAGACTTGGGGTATAAAATTTCAAGTTTAATTATCGCGTGATTTTTTCTAGAGAATGAAGCAAAACAAGCAAGTCCACGAGCTATTTCTTGCCCGACATTCCTGCTCGGGGTCATCGAACGAATTATGATAAAAAATTAATCTATATATCAGCGCTTAGACGATATCTATGATTATGATAATACATAAGCATTCAATTAAATTAAAATTAAAAACGGAACGGCAAAGCAATTGCGTGATCAGAAAGTGACCTATGAGGAAGCAAAAATATATTTACTAATTAATCATCATGAGGAAGCAAAGTGTCATCAAATGAGCACCATAAAATTAGGATATTACTTTAATTTCCATGAACTTAAAAATATAATGCAAAAATGAAGGGAAAATTACGAGGCTTGATTAAAAGTGTGGCGTTATAAGGAATGCCTAGTAAAAACCAGACTTGAGGTAAGCCTTGCCAAACCCCCGCAAACGAAATTATTATTATCATTCGTGCCTAGATTTCATCCAATATTTTTTTAGTCGGATCAAAAAGAGTATTTTTTTGAAAAATATTAAATCAAATTGAATAATAAATAATATGATGTTAATGTTTTTTGTCTACATGTTCTAATATCAATATTTTTCAATTTTGATTATTGATTTTATGCGCCTATCTAACTCCCCATCTATTTTTCCGTCGCTAATGAATGGGCTACCCAGATATACGTACTTATCAATTTGTTCTAATCTCTCGTCATTCAGGACAATGTTGCACATTGTTTTCTCACTTTTTCCTTTAAACACCATGATTTGTGTTTTATTTACGCTAATTTTGAGGCCAATGTTCTCCATGCTTGTATTAAGTTTATTTAACATTCTTTGCAAGTCCTCGATTGATTCTGCCATAACAATCTTGTCATCTGCCAAAGCTAACCCACGTACCCTCACTGTCTCGAGATCTACACCTTCATACACCTTCATACGTATCTTCATTGTCTTGTTTTAATAATTAAAAAAAGGGCGCATCCTAAAAAAAATAATTCTATTATTAAACATTGTATTGCAACTTGTGTCGTTTATCCATAAAATTAATTTGTTTACTTGCAATGTTATTTTTTACGATTTGAACTAAAAATACGCATCCTTGCATGAAGTGGTTTGGGGCAACTTTGTAGATATAATTTAGCCGAAAAATGTTGTTAAATGAACTGTTATTGTATCTTGTGTCGCTTTTCCAAAAAGTAATTTTTTCATTTTTAATATATTTTCACAACGAGAGTTTATAACAAATTTGTAGATGTTTCTTGGTTGAACAACATTCACCTCTTCATTTTTTTTCGCCTCTTGTGTCGTTTTTCCAAAAATTATTTTTTTTTATTTTTAATCTTATATTTACGATTGAAAGAAAATCTACTCGTCCTATCTGAACATGATCAATAACTAATTTCTATATCCTTTTTGGGTGAACAGTTTTTGTCTACTGATTTTTTTTCGTACCTTGCTTGGTTCTTCAACAAATTTGATTTTTTTATTTTTATTGAAATTTTTTACGATTCAAACAAAAACTACGTGTCCAATCAAAAAATTATTGATGAGAAATTTGTAGCTCTTCTTTGAATGAGCAACTTTTGTGTGTTTATTTTCTTGATAAATTGTGTTGTTTATACATAAACTTAATTTTTTCATTTTCAGTTTCGTTCTTTACGAATAAAACAAAAACTGCGTGTCCTGTCGAAAAGTAATTCACAACAGATTTTTAGATCTTCTTTGGGTGCATAATTTTTGTCCGTTCATCTTTTTCCGTATCCTGCATAGTGCTTTCAAAAAACAATGTTTTTCGCCGTTTAACTTTTTTTCATATCGTGCATTGTTTGGCTTCAAATTTTTATTTTCGTTTGTTTTTTCGAATTTTGAAAATGATATAACACCCTCATAAAGTATGCTCAAGGGAAATTCAATTGGATAATTCCTTCAAATGTAAGGTAATGAGAGGTTCTCAGTTTCAAAAATTAACACTAGGTCAAGGACGGAGAAGAATTAGAACTAAAAAGACAAGGCAGACACGAATCAAGATTGAGAATTGACAGAAACCAGAAGTTCGAACAGAATTTCATAATAAGATATACGGACGCATAGATAGGGAACTTGGGAGACTGTAATATGCAATGAAGATATAGAGGGCGCATAGACTTTGTTCAGGGATATCATTGCTAGGAGCGCAACTGAAGTGTGTGGTACTGCGGTTGTAAGAAGAATGACTGGTGATGTTTGGTGGAATGATGAAATCCGCATAGCCGTTAACGAAAAGAAGCAAGCGTATCTAAGAAAGTTGAATACTACAGGCCTCAATGATGAAGAAAGAAGTAGATTAGAAAATGATTATAGGGATAAAAACGGAAAAGTAAAAATAATAGTTATAGCGAGGATGAAATAAAGAAGTAGTAGTACTGAGTTAGTCAGCAACAGAAAGAACCATTTATCTGCAACCGACTTTAAGTTATTATGTTTAGAATAAAGTGTGATATCCACACTCATCCGCACATACACACATACACACACCTGGAAAATTGCTTAGAACATATTATTAGACATTTTTCAATTGAGTCACGACATTTAGAGATAATAATGGTTGATGATGCTCAGGCTGCGTAGGATACTCAAACTGCTGTTGTCATGCAAGCTGAAAATTCAAAATGATGAGATATTATTATAAACTATGTACAGTTCTAATTCCTACACTATTTGACCGATTGGTACAAAAATTTCAAGATAATTCTGTTGAATGAAATTCTTCATCCTTTTTTTAATGAATTTTTGATTCGTGGATTCTTTTTCGAGATTTTATACTTTATATGAAGAAAAATAGATCTTCGATTAATTGGATCCACTTACAGTGTTCCATAGCCTATATGATACAATATTTCAAAGTACTGTTTACTCACTTTTTAAATTCAATACTTTTTAATTACAAATTTTTATCAAATTAAAAACTGCGTCTAGTCGTCCTGAAAAGTGTTGGGAGTTGAAAAAAGGGCTGGACTAGTCCCAAAGAATAGCCAAGCTTATGAAATCTATTTGAACACTCATCCCGAATTTTACTATTTTTCGGGACTAGTCCAGCCCCTTTTCCAACTCCCAAAATGTTTGCAAAGTACTAGAAATATTGAGCATTTGATACTGACTAGTATTACAGAATTGCCCGTAAAACTGACCAAAACAACATAATGATTGTTCCTATGAAGATGGTAAAAGTTCAAGAAGACCTCGATTACCGAGTTAATAAAATTAGTAAAAAGAAAAACGAAAGTATAAACTAAAAAAAGAAAGAGAAGTGCAGGCCGAAAAGAAATAATTAAGAAATTTTCAAATTATTGATACCAAAAATTGTATCCTTCTAAAAATGTATAATGTGGAGATGTTACAAATCCTGGAAGTCCCCATTTATCAAATCAATAATAATGATCATAAAAGAAAAAAAAAACAGAAACAGAAAAAAGAGCAGGATACAAAAATTATTCAAATTTAGGAGCTTTTGATTTAAAATTATATATTATTACATTGTATTAATTTTTCGCAGTGTCTCGTCGTCCCGAAATTCGGGATGACTAGTACAATATTTTTCATAAGCTTGGCTAGTCGTCCCGAATTTTCGGGTGGGGGCGGGAAGGCACCCCTGTGACTGGCCACATAAATAATATTGGTCCAACCCCCCTAATTTTTCGGGACGACTAGACACAGCCTTTATTTTTACATATACTGTATTCTTCATAATATCAATCATTTATCTAGATCTTGGTGTTCTTAAGTAATTCCAGCTAAATTCAACAAGCTCGTTGCTAATTTTTGTTACCGACAGAAATTATTTAAGTATATAGGCCTCAAAACTAAAAATTGTTCAATTTTGATGACTTTCACTCTAAAAGTCTAACTTTGGAAACTACGAAATCTACGAAAGTACTATTACAAAATAATAATAATAATAATTTGGATATTTCCTCAGGTAAAATATTTTTCAAAAAAGTGAAGGTCATTCCTGAAGTAAATTTCAACGAGGAATTAAATGGTGACCTTCATTTTGACGTTGAAGTTGACCTTCATGGCGTTTTGAAGGTCAACTTTGTTTTTTTAAATAGAAACCCCCTTTTTTCACATCTGCAATCGATAGAGCGGAAAATTCTACGTTCAGATACGTACCCAAGTCATAGGTCAATTGTAACGTTCAAGGTCAATTAGAGGTTATTTGAAATGAACAAAGTTTACCAAGAGGTCCGTGTAATTCCTGAAGTTCCAGGAGTTCTTGTGAGAGTTCTGTTCCTGCCCAAAGAGTTATATCGAAAAGTCCTATACCGGATTAAACCCATCTCTATTACGAAAAGTGCGATTAAAAAGCAAACGAACTTGATCATTAGATCGAACTCGATCTCCCCAAGCACGCATCTTTAATACAGATACCCTCTCTCGTTCCGAAAGTTTAGCTTGCGCCATAATAATCTTTTAGCAAGAGATAGTAAGTATGTACTCGTAAAACGTAAATTTAGTTGTGTTGGTATTGACTTAGGTATCGAAAAACGGTATAGGACTTTTCGATATAACTCTTTGGGGAGGAACAGAACTCTCACCAGAACTCCTGGAAATTTTAATGAAAAATTTCCTATATGATTTTACAATATTCAAAACTTCAGGAATTACACTGACCTCTTGGAAAACTTTGTTCGTTTCAAATAACCTCTAATTGACCTTGAACGTTACAATTGACCTATGACTTGGGTACGTACCTGAACGTAGAATTTTCCGCTCTATCGACTGCAGATGTGAAAAACGGGGTTTCTATTTTAAAAAACAAGGTCGACCTTCGAAAACCCATGAAGGTCCACTTCAAGGTCAAAATAAAGGTCACCATTGAATTCCCCGGTGAAATTTACTTCAGGAATTGCACTGACCTCTTGGAAACCTTTGTTTATTTCAAATGACCTTCAATTGACCTTGAACGTTACAATTGACCTATGACTTGGGTACGTACCTGAACGTAGAATTTTCCGCTCTATCGATTACAAATGTAAAAAAGGGGGTTTCCATTTAAAAAAACAAAGTTGAACTTTAAAAAGCCCTGAAGGTCAACTTCAAGGTCAAAATGAAGGTCACCATTGAATTCCTCGTTGAAATTTACTTCAGGAATGACCTTCCCTTCTTTGAAAAATATTTTACCTGAGGAAATATCCAACCGTCCCGGGACTTTTTAGTCACCCTGTATATGCCCTGCCGAATGCTCCAAGGGAGATAGAGTCGATTGTCCGAAACGAGAAGTTCCAAATTTTCTGGAACTACGATTTTCGGGCAGCAGTCTCCGTTGCGCACTCGAGGCCTGACATTGTTCTCCAAGACTTCGAGAAACGAACTATATTCGTGATCGAATTCTCGGCTCCGTCCGAATACAAAATCACTGCAAAGGAGAAAGAAAAAGAGGAGAGGTATCAAGACCTTAAAAAAGAGCTACAACGACTGTACCCAAAATATTCGGTACAAGTAATTGTCCTGCTGATGGGTGCTCTCGGAGGTGCGAAACTATCACTGGTTCTTAACCTTAAAGCCATACCCGCGTGCCAAAAATATGCCAAGGCACTTGCGAGATGGATGCAGAAAGCTATCATCCTTGGGTCGCTTCGTGTCCTCGAAACACACGAGTGTTTCGCCGGCCTGTCGTTGCGATTTCGTCGTTACCTATGACCACCCATCTCACGGTTGTGAGACGTGGCCGTGGGTGTGATTTACCGCGGTGCTACTGGGGGCTATTAACATTTTTTGGATGGCAGTTGCTCTTATTGGGCTCTTCATCAACAAGAAGAAGAGCAACATCCTCCAGCGAACATTCCAGCCGGTCCAGCATTTAGTGCGTGATCAGATACATAACATCAAATAAAAAATTCACTCCAAAAGTTAGGGTACTTGCTCGAAACTTAAGGAAAGCAAATCACACGCTGAACAAGTGTAAACTGTTGACCATCAAGCAGAACTGGACGCAAAAAATAAGATCTTTTTCAACAGCAAAACAGCGCCTTGAACGGCGAGTAAAGTAGATTCAGGAAAATTCCACCTTTTCTACTCATCCTTCCCATCTGTTCAATAAAACGTCACTTGCCGTTAAAAATCCGCCTAGCCGAGAAGAAGAAGCTGAATGAAGACGCTTCAGATATATCACTCTTTCGTAGCTTTTGCCAAAGGCAAAGGTTACAAGGTCCAGAGGCAGAGTGTACACTAATTACTGCTGAAGGAGTGAAGGAAGTTATCGCTAGAACTAAGAACTTTTCAGCGCCAGGGCCAGATAAAATCGACAACTTTTGGTGCAAGGAGTTCACTTCTGCGCACCAACATCTAGCTCGTATATTTACTAACTTCTTAAACGGAGAACATCCCATCCCGCAGGGGCTGGTGGAAGGACGCTCGGTATCGATACCTAAAACCGGAGACTTGTCACGTCCAAAGAACTATAGGCCCATAGCTTTTTTAAACACCAGCTACAAGCTATTCACTGGTATCCCCAAAGAAAGGATATTAACATCTATCGAGCCGGTATGGAATGCAATAGTTGAACAACGTGGATGCAAGAGAGGGCTGACAGGTTTCAGGGAGAACCTGTTAATAGACAGGTGAATTACCCATGACTCAATCAGGTATCGACGCAATCTGTACATGGCTTGGATTGACTACCGTAAGGCATTCGATAACACGAACCATGAGCTACTTTTTGAGCTCCTTGAGTGCCTGAAGGTGCATTCAAAAATTGTGAGATGCATAAAAGAGCTCATGCTCTTATGGCGGACAAGATTTGTCATAACATCTGACAAAAGACAAGTGGCTACAAGCTATATCACATATAAGAGGGGGGTCTTCCAAGGAGACTCTCTAAGTCCGATACTTTTCTGTATCTCCCTCTTGCCTCTATCTATTGCGCTCCGAGGCAGAATCTCTGTATACCTATGTGGTCCGAAGAACAGAAGAGAATATAAGGTCAACCACCTCTTATACATGGACGACCTTAAATTCTTTGCTTCCCCGAAAGAGGACCTTAACATCCTTGTGGACGCGGTAAGTAGGTACTCTAAAGCGATTGGCATGAGCTTCGAACTGGACAAGTGAGCCTGCGTCCACCTACACGAAGGAAGACTAGAAACTACATCATCGCGTGACGATCAGGATGTTCAGCTCATGGGCGGAAATACCATTTAACATCTTGGTATTGGAGAAACATATACATATCTTGAAATACCGCAAGCGAAAACCCAAAATGTGCGTGTGTTAAAATCGGCCCTTGGAAAAAGGTATCGTAAAATTCTCAGAAAAATGTGGGCTTCCGACTTATCTGGAAAGAATAAGATCCAGGCGACCAATATGCTGGCCGTTCCTATACTGCTCTACACGTTTGGTGCAGTAAAATGGAAGTTCGATGAGTTGAAGCAACTTGACCGAAGCACACGCAAGATGATGACGATCCATCGAAGTCATCATCCTAGATCTTCCGTACCTCAAATATAAAGGGGGTAGAGGCTTGCCAAGCTTAGAGTGTCTTTATCGAAGAACAGTTCTGGCTACAGCCTGCTCAGTTCTAAATAGCACAGATTCCCTTATGCGACTCGTACATAAACATGAAGTCGTCAATGCTGCGGCGTTTCTACACCGTGCCGCAGATACGGCCGCAGAGGAGCTTGGCCTCCCATTTGATTCCAGCGACACTACACATGGCCTAGCATCACTAACACGTTTGGTGCTCAAAAATCGTGTACAGGAAGCAGAACATACGCTTCTACTAGAAGAACATGCTGACAAGCCCCTTCATGGTAAATTCTACGGCATTATACGTAGAGAAGAGCTCTCGATTGGGCTGTCCAACATGTTTCTCAAGTCTGATGGATTAAAATCGGAGACTGAGGGATTTCTTTTTGCGTGTCAAGACGGCGTTATAGACACCTTAGTTTACCGTGAGCGCATAATGAATGTACCTGTAGGCGATAACAACTGCCGAGCGTGCAAGCAAGAGCCAGAAACACTTGGACACGTTCTCAGTGGATGCTCAGAATATGCACGCTACAGGTACATAGAGAGACACAATGCAGCTCTATATGTGTTATATTACCATCTTAGGCACTTCTATGGTGTTGATCTATTGCTCGTCTTGCCATACGCCCAGGGGGAACTGGAGTCCGTTGTGGAGAATGATCAGTGTAAGATCTACTGGAATTTTTCATTTCCACCACTCAACGTATCAGTGCTACGAAGCCTGAAATCATACCAAGCACTTCTTTTCGAGCTACAGTCCATAGCTCTGTCCATAGCTACAGAGTCCATCTTGTAGTTCTTATAATCGGTTTTATTTACGTATGAAAGCTTCATTTCTTAGCCAACTCAACAAGATTCTGGCTTGCCAGCGTCAGGCTCATTCCATCGCGAACCGGATGCAAAAGGCTGTTCTTCTGGGATTACTTCATCTGGTCCGTCAACTCTGTTCCTCATAACATTCTACAAAGATTGTTAACTCTAAAAAAGTATTCAGAGGTGAAACCTTCATCTCCAACTGTCCCGTCTGCCGCGTAAGGTCATCCGCGGCTAGAGACCTGACTCCAAGGAACAGTGTTGGACGATATCATCTCGCGTAAATTTTGTCGCACTTGCTTACATTCTAGGACAGAAGGAGCAGAAGCGGATGACGCAAACTTTCCAGTTGTATCAAAATTGGTTGCTTCCAAGAACCATGATCGTAACTCCTGGAGCCTACAACTTCTCATACAAAAAAGATCATAATCATTATAATTATAATAATTTTCTTTCCACACGACTTACCAAAAAAACCAGCAATTGGAAGTTTCAGAATTAGGCATATCCATTTATACTCAAAGATTTTTTAGCATTACGCTCCGACTCCAGCTTCTCCTTAATTTTTGGATTCAGCATTGCCTGAATTTCTTCCAATGAGCTTCCTTTAGTTTCGGGCATAATCCAAAATGTGATCCAGGATCCAAAAAGAGCTATTGTTGCAAAAGAGAAAAAGGTCGTATAAACACCAGCAGCATTGCTTAAAACATTGTAGCCTGCGGCAGTTACAAAGTTAAAGCATGCCGACATCACCTGCACACAGGCACATGCATTCCCCTTTACATTTATCGGAAAAAGTTCTCCTAACACAATATAGGGAATACTACCTAGTCCAAAACGATGCATTACTTGAAAAAAAATCAAAGCAACAAGGGGAAGAAACTTAATAGAGAAAACATCAGCTTCAAGGTACAATTCCATAACAAAAATAGACCAACGCTTCCTAAGCAAATCGAGGCTAATAACCCCGTAGACAAAAAAAGTGTTCTTCTATTAAATGTTTCTATAATTATGTTAGTTCCAAAACAAGCCAGTACTTCAATTCCATGAAAGATCATTACTTGAACTCCTGGATTTATAGAAAGACTACTTTTAGCGAAAATTTCCTGAGCATACGCTGAGATTGCCGATATTCCTGATAATAGTTGTGTCATAGTCAGGAAAAATATGATCAGCAACCCTCTACGGTTATGTCTTTTGTTTATTAACTCCCACAAACTGGAAGTTTTTAGTTTTTTGTCTTCCACGAAAGCCAAGCGCATTTCTTGAATTTCCGTAGTCAATTTATTTGGGTCACTAATTCCCCTTAACTTCATCAAACCTTTCATCGCATCATCATTTCGACCTTTCATGAGGTGATAATAAGGTGTTTCTGGTAAAAATGGAAACATCAGGAGAAATAGTATTGCTAATGTAACCGATAAATAGTTCAAAAAATTGTAAGATGTGTAGGCTGCAACTGATGTAAAGAAGAAAGCGCTTGTTAACATTGATATGTGCACCATGTTAACGAGAATACCTCTGATGTTCCTTTCTGAAATTTCTGTTAGGTATATCACCAGAGAGATGAATATACCCCCTTCACCTATTCCGGAAATAAATCTCGCAATGTAGAGATATACATAATTTTTTGCGAAGATGATGAGGATCCAGCCAATCAATCCTGGTAGAGTCAAAAGTAGTAAGGAGTACTTCCGTCCTATGACATCGATGAATAATGGAGTTATCAGTCCACCAAAGAGTTTCCCGAGCGAAAAGAGGGATATAATCCAACCACCTTGTGCATCCGTAACTGGGAAGGTTGAATTTTTGCTGGTCAAGTGGGGAATAGCTGGTGATGACCAGGCTATGTGGGATCCATAAGCTGCCATCGAAATGCATGCTGTTAATTTAAAATTATAAGATATTGTTGTAAATTATGTATTATATTATCAAGGTTTGAATGATACTTGGCAGCTGACTAACCATACATAATCTAGCTGTGAATTTGATCTCGAGTGTTTCCACTTTGTTTGTATTTATAATTATATGGTGCTCATTTTACGAGCACTTTGCTTCCCGTTAGCAAATGTATTTGCTTCCTCATACAGGAAGCATTAGTTATTTTTTTTAATAATAGACAAAACAAAGTCTTCATTTTGATCAATTGAAAAATAAAAATTCACAAAAAATACAAAATTACAAAATAATACAAAAAATTATTCAAATGCAAAGACAAATCAGACAAATAAAATTTTGTATTTGAAATGATAATTTTTTGAGCTGGAAAAGGGAAGCGAAAAGTTCTGTCGCACCCTATCCCTTTCCCAGCTTTATGATTTCTTTACAAACATTGTCAGAATTATTATATTTCTGTTCTGTGCCTTCGGCCTGACCACTGAAATTACCCTTCCCGCTCCCTTGCGATTTGGGCGTGTGTTACTCTCTCTCTCTTCCACGCTTACAAACTAGTCTTTCCCTCTCTATCGTCCCGACCCCTCCTTACCCCCCATCTTTAGGTCACTCTTCCACGGTGGCGGCTAGTCCCGCGCTTTGAGAGGGCCTCTGTGGGATTCTTTTCCCAAAGCCACTGTATACCATTAAGCCATTTCCCTTTCAGGGTAGGTGTGCCACTAACCGATTCGGGTAGTGTTTCTAGGTGGATAGTTCTTGTAGTTATAAATAACTACAAGTGTGAGCTCACCACACCTACGATGTGCCAACATGCACTCAGTATCTTTGAATGGTCACCCATCCAAGTACTAACCGCGTCCAACGCTGCTTAACTTCAGTGATCTGACGAGAACTGGGTTTTTCAGCGTGGTATGGCCGTTGGCACACGTTTAACACACTGGATGTGTGTTAAACGGTGCCTACCCCGCATCAATCGCATTTCATTGTTTATTTACAGATGAATCATCCTACTACCAGTTTGGGGGATTAATACCTGCGTCAGGCGGCCAAAGAAGCACACACTTTACTACTACTGTGGGCATCGTAAATTCTTTTTTTCCTCACGAAACAGAAGTAAGTAGGCATGATTTTAGGAAAATGAAATTGGGCATGCTAGACTGGACCTTTTGCAGAGAATTGATGATCAATTCTTCTACTTTGGTGCAAAAGTTGAGTTGCGTTACAAATTAAGGCTAATCAATTGTCAGGACAATTAAAAATATGCGTCCTCTCAAAATTTTCATATCAGCCCCTGTCATAGGAATAAATTTTAATAATTCGATAAAATGGAAATCTCTCAATTCTATTTCGTAAAGAGAACCTTCAGACAAAAGTTCAAGATTATGCCAGTTGGAAAAGAGATCGAATCGTTTGGAAAATTTACTGACACAAGTAGTAGAAAGAATCGCTCCCAACGTGGAGGACTATGAAGACAGATCCCTCTCTGAATACTCTGACGAAACAGTGATAAATATGGGAAAAAATTCGAGCCACACGACGCTTTTAATCAAATAATAAAACTTTTTTTTATGCTTTTCTAAAAACGTTATATTTAATATTTCCAGTAAGAGAATTGTTATAACTACCCATATATTTTTTTTTTAATTAACCATGAAACGCCTTTCCTCAACATCAGTGGAAATTGTTCGAAAATAACGCAGGACTACAAAATATTTTTGGGAGTGGAACCAAGTGGAATATACGTTTTCAGGTGCGCTGATCACGAATCCCTGACCCCTATGACCCCTGTCCATCTGGATCAAGGTCATTTTAAGGTCAATTTTGTTAATCCGAGACATATTATCTTTTTGACCTCAGATTCTGAAAAAGCGGTAAATTTTACGTTCGGATATATTTTTATACACGGGATCGAGTGACCTATAGAGGTCACATGAAGGTCAAACGCATTCTCCAAAATTTCTGAACCTAGCAGCTTGTCATGGTTTGCTGATATCAAGGTGATGGTCCTTACGAAATACTTTTTCGGATGTGCTGATCACGAATCAGTGACCCCTATGACGCCTACACGTCAGTATCAAGGTCATTCGAAGGTCAACTCCGCTAATTCGAGAGATATCATGTTTTTGACCTCATATTCTGAAAGAGTAGCAAATTTTACGTTCGGAAATATTTTTACCCACGGGTCCAGTAACCTCTAGAGGTCATATGAATGTCAAAATCATTCTTTAGAACATCTGAACCGAGTAGCTTGTCATGGTTTGCTAATATCGAGGTAATGACCGTTACCTTGATCCTGACGTGTAGGGGTCATAGGGGACACGGATTCGTGACCAGGGCATCCGAAAACGTATTTCGTAAGGATCATTACCTTGATATTAGCAAACCATGACAAGCTACAAGGTTCAGAAATTCTGAAGAATGCTTTTGACCTTCATTTGACCTCTAGAGGTCACATGATCCCGTCGGTAAAAATATATCCGAACGTAAAATTTTCCGCTCTCTCAGGATCTGAGGTCAAAAAGATGATATCTCTCAAACTAACGAAGTTGACCTTCAAATGACCTTGATCCTAACGTTTAGAGATCATAGGGGTCATGGATTCGTGATCAGCGCATCCGAAAACGTATTTTGTTCGCATACCTTGATATTAGCAAACCATGACAAGCTACTAGGTTCAGAAATTCTAAAGAACTCTTTTGACCTTCATGTGACCTTCAGAGGTCACTCGATGCCGTGGTTAAAAATATATCCGAACGTAAAATTTTCCGCTCTTTCAGGTTCTGAGGTCAAAAAGATGATATCTCTGGAATTAACGAAGTTGACCTTTAAATGACCTTGATTCTGACGTGTAGGGGCCATAGGGGTCACGGATTCGTGATCAGCGTACCTAAAAACGTATATTCCACTTGGTTCCACTCCCGAAAATATTTTGTAGTCCTGCGTTATTTTCGAACAATTTCCACTGATGATGAGGCAAGTCGTTTCATGTTTAATTAAAAAAAATATGGGTAGTTATAACAATTCTCTCACAGAAAATATTTAATATAACATATTTATAAAACAATATAAAAAAATGTCATTATTTCATTAAAATCGTCGCGTGGCTCGAATTTTTTCCCATATTTATCACTGTGTGACGTGGAGAATCATTCTTTTTACTCTGATGATGAAATTTCCTCTCCTCCGCCCAAAGAAACTGCTCCATGGAAGGCTCCTAATTTTCCAGTGCTAGATATGGTTTTGCCTCACACAAATAAAGAGGTTATAGATCTCTCGCCTGCAACCAACGAGCTAGAGCCAACAGTCCCGAAACCGTCGAAAGAACTGGCACATCAGGGCATACAATGTCAACGCCTTGGTAGTGACTCTTGGAACAGAATTCGCTATTTAGGAACGCAAAAGAAATTACAGGCTGCCCCAATTTTTCCAACGTTACTAGTTAGTTCGCAACTAAACGGCTTAGCGTTACACACCCACCGTTCCGATTTGGTTTGCTCCTTCAAGGGAAAGGATTTCAATCCGCTATTATGTCCTGGCACAGAAGAATCCAACTATAAGTGAGGATATAAAGAAGACTCTCTTGGAGAATGAATCACCCTTTCAAGTCATCTCAGATGATCTACCTCAGTACACATGCGGCAGACGAGCAGACGTAATTGACATGAGGAGAAAGGCCTTTGTACCAAAAAATAACTACATGGCTTCCCTCCTCGCTACTGTATCACCCTCAGAAAAACATCTTTCCGATGAAAATAAATTAAGTGCATTATTCAAAGAACATGGCGTGTTCTACAATTTGTTTCGAACCTCAAAACCTTCAAGGTCTGGGAAGTCCCAAACTTTTGGAGGAGATTGTTCTTCAAGAGAGAGTACTAGTAAAGAACCATCTGCGCGGCTCTCATCGAATCGAGGAGGTTTCCATCAAAAAACTTCTTTCAACTCAGACAAAAAGAAAGGAAATCGAGGGTGGCATGGGACATCACAGAAGTCTCGAAATATTTCTAGATCATCAGGCGCTGGTAGAGGAAGAAATTCAAGAAATTTCTGACTCGCAGAATCAAAAAGAATTTCGAGGGGGACAATTGACATAAAGGAAGCAGTAAATTTTCTCACCTTCCTGGGATGGAAATAAATTTTCCAAATCACTTCTAGTGCCAAGTCGACAGTTAGAGTATCTGCGCATCCTTGGTTTCTACCACTTTAACAGTTAGCTAGGAAGTTGTTGATGCTTATGTCGCGTTTAGATCTCCAGATAGAAGCTCACTTCATTCCGGGAATTTATAATGTTGTGGCCGATCGATTTTCGAGAGGAAATTCGCTACTCGATTGGTGTTGAAAGAGGTGACGGACCGAATTTCCGAGAAGTGGGGGGGCCCGCAAATAGATTTGATGGCGACTGCTCGCTCAGCAGTAGTCCCGACCTATGCATCTCTAACCATGGACCAGCCTTCAACATTCGTGAACGCTTTCAGTCGAAACTGGGAGTACAAATTGGCTTGGATATTTCCTCCTCCATCTCTAATACCGAGAGTGCTTCAACAGCTCAATCTATCTCGAGGAGTATACATCTTGATTCTCCAAAAATGGGAGAAAGTATTCTGGAGCGAGGGCCTCAAACATCGATCATTATGCCTTCCTTGGAACATTCGCAACCTTCATTGGAATCTTGTGGACTTCAAAACCAATTGCCCTCCACCGAGAGTTCTAGACCTACATTTGGAGGCTTGGAAGGTACGGGGTGGTTTACCCGTACAGGAGGACGGCAGGAAGAGGACGAAGCTTTTTTGGAATTATCTTGGCGAGAATCAACGCAGAAAACCTATGCCGCACCTTGGAAACCTTGGGTAGCATGGTCCATGTCACAAGGTCGGTTGTTGCAACGTTCGAAAATCCAGCGAGGGGAGAAGAGATTAGTTCACATCCTACAGTGAGGCATATGTTAAAGGCTATGAATTCATCACATCCACCTCAGGCCAATCAAAGATTTGGAATGTCAATATATTAATCGAGTGAAGGACACAAAAATCTGTGGACATTAAAAGCCATTTATAAGTTTCAAGACACGTAGCTTTATTACTGCTGTTAGCTCTCGGTAGAAGAATCAATGACCTCACACCTTTGCGGATTAATTCGGAAAATTTCCAAGGCAAGGGAGATTCAATAGTTCTTTGGCCCATTTTGACTCGAAAGCCGACAGTGTGTCACATAGGCAGTTCAGTTGGGGGCTCTCAAAAAGTAGAGAACAAAAAATGGATCCAACTTGGTGGCTGCGGCTCTTAATCAAGATCACTAAATCGCGAAGGAGTGCAAGAACAGGATTGGATCTCGTCTCAAGTTTGGTCTACCAATAGACGGAACATTACGGACAGGTATTTTGTATTTTTGTAATACTGAATGGGTCTCTATACCCGTTATATGAATTTATCGTTCTTCATAATATCAATTTGAAAATAAATTTCTTGTTCCGACACTTCTGTTATCATTCTGTCTAACAAGCAAATTATGCGCTCACAGTTTCAATTCTCAATGTCACAGTGCACTTATTCCACAGTGCCGGCAGAGTACAAACACTTCTCAATGGTCAGGCCGAAGACACGAACCAGAAATAAGAATTTTTTCCCCCAAATGCTAAAAAAACGGTTATTTCGGTCTTGCCAAACGCCTAACTAGTTTGAATCCTTGCCGGCTTAATACACTGAGGTTCGCTCAAAGCGCGGGACTAGCCGCCACCGTGGGAGAGTGGCCTAAAGATGATGGGTAAGGAGGGGTAGGGACGATAGAGAGGGAAAGACTAGTTTGTAAGGGTGAAAGAGAGAGAGTAACACATGTCCAAATCGCAAGAGAGGGGAAAGGGTAATCTCCATGGTCAGGCCTTTGGCAAGACCAAAATAACCGTTTTTTTAACCCTTCGGGGGGAAAATGTTCTTATTTGAAAATTTATGATCGAAAAGTTTTTTCTGTTTTCGCATCAACTTTAAATTATGAGAATGGGAAAATTTTTACTATAAAAATCGATTTTCGAAATATATCAATTACCATAACTTTTCTACTCTCTATTACAATGTATTAACATTCGGTCAATCAATTTGTCTAGAACCAAGGAATCTTTTATATTCTTGCATGAGCACCATAAAATTGGGATATTACTTTAATTTCCGTTAACTTACAAATTTAATGCAAAAATGAAGGAAAAATTACTAGGTTTGATTAAAAGTGTGGCGTTATAAGAAATCCCTAGCAAAAACCAGACTTGAGGTAAGGCTTGCCAAACCCCCACAAACGAAATTATTAATATCATTCATGTCTAGATTTCATCCAATATTTTTTTAGTCGGATCAAAAATAGTACGTTTTTGAAAAATATTAAATCCAATTGAATAATAAATAATATGATGTTAATGTTTTCTGTGTACATGGTCTAAAATAAATATTTTTTCAATTTTGATTATTGATTTTATGCGCCTATCTAACTCCCCATCTATTTTTCCGTCGCTAATGAATAGGCTACCCAAATATGTGTACTTATCAACTTACTCTAATCTCTCGTTATTTAGGACAATGTTGCACATTGTTTCCCCAATTTTTCCTTTAAACACCAAGATTTTTGTTTTATTTACGTTAATTTTGAGGCCCATGTTCTCCATGCTTGTATTATGTTTATTTAACAGTCTTTGCAAGTCCTCGATTGATTCTGCTATAACAATCTTGTCATCTGCGAAAGCTAACCCACGTACCCTCACTGTTTCGAGATCTACACCCTCATAGACCTTCATACGTATTTTTATTATCTTGTTTTAATAATTATAAAAAGGGCGCATCCAGAAAAAAACAATTTTATTATTAAACATTTTATTGCAACTTGTGTCGTTTATCCATAAAATTAATTTGTTTACTTTCAATGGTATTTTTTATGACTTAAACTAAAAATACGCATCCTAGCGTAAAGTGGTTCGAAGCAAATTTGTGGATATAATTGAGGCGAAAAATCTTGTTAAATAAACTGTTATTGTGTCTTGTGTCGCTTTTCCAAAAACTAATTTTTTTATTTTTAATATATTTTTATAACAAGAGTTTATAACAAATTTGTAGATGTTTCTTGGTTGAACAACTTTTACCTCTTCATTTTTTTCCGCCTCTTGTGTCGTTTTTCCAAAAATTAATTTTTTTATTTTTTATCTTATTTTTACGATTGAAAGAAAATCTACTCGTCCTATCTAAAAATGATTAATAACTAATTTCTATATCCTTTTTGGGTGAACAGTTTTTTTCTATTGCCTTTTGTCGTACCTTGCTTCGTTTTTCAACAAATTTGATTTTTTTATTTTTATTGTAATTTTGTACGATTCAAACAAAAATACGTGTCCAATCAAAAAATTATTCATGACAAATTTGTAGCTCTTCTTTGGATGAGCAACTTTTGTGTGTTTATTTTTTTGATAAATTGTGTTTTTTATCCTTAAATTTAATTTTTTTATTTTCTGTTACGTTCTTTACGAATAAAACAAAAACTGCGTGTCCTGTCGAAAAGTAATTCACAACAGATTTTTAGATCTTCTTTGGGTGCATAATTTTTTTCCGTTCATCTTTCTTCGTATCTTGCATAGTTTAACCGCAAAAGTGAATTCTTGATTTTTCATTATTTTTTGTGCGATCAAAATTTAAATTTTCGATTTTTCAAGAAAATTCAAAAAGTTGTTATGACAATCTTATGGTGCTCTCAAAAAAACAAAGTTTTTCGCCGTTTGACTTTTTTTCATATCGGGCATTGTTTAGCTTCAAATTCTCATTTTCGTTTGTTTTTTCGAATTTTGAAAATGATATAACACCCTCATAAAGTGTGCTCAAGAGAAATTCAATCGGATAATTCCTTCAAATGTAAGGTAATGAGAGGTTCTTAGTTTCAAAAATTAACACTAGGTCAAGGATGGAGAAGAAAGAGAACTAAAAAGACGAAGCAGACACGAATCAAGATGGAGAATTTACAGAAACCAGAAGTTCGAACAGAATTTCATAATAATATATACGAACGCATAGATAAGGAACTTGGGAGACTGTAATACGCAATGAAGATATAGAGGGCGCATAGACTTTGTTCAGGGATATCATTGCTAGGAGGGCGACTAAAGTGTGTGGTCCTGTGGTTGTAAGAAGAATGACTGGTGATGTTTGGTGGAATGATGAAATCCGCATATCCGTTAACGAAAAGAAGCAATCGTATCTAAGAAAGTTAAATACTACAGGCCTCTGTGATAAAGAGAGAAGTAGATTAGAAAATGATTAAAGACATAAAAACGGAAAGGTGAAAATAATAGTTATAGCGAGGATAAAATAAAAGCATAATAAGAGATGAAAATAGAAAACGCTTTCGAAGAAAATAAAAAATTATTTTATTGGCAAGTGCGCAAGGACAACAAGGAAAGAAGTAGTAGTACATAGTTAGTCAGCAACAGAAATAAGCATTTATCTGCAACCGACTTTAGGTTATCATGTTTACAAAAAAGTATGATATCCACACCCATCCGCACATACACACATACACACATCCGGAAAATTGCTTGGAACATAGTATTAGACATTTTTCAATTGAGTCACGACATTTAGAGATAATAATGATTTTTATTGGTTCCAGGGAAAATAATTTATTTCAGGTACAAAGTTTCAAATTCAATTCTCGTGTAGTTTTTACACAGTAAAAATAAAAATGAGCACGTTAGCGAACTTAAAATATCTTCAAAAACACTGAATACACAATTCGCAAGTATAAAAGTCTCGTAAGATTTATGAAGAGGAAGTTTTATACAGAATAGATAAATGAACTACTTACATTATAATCAGTACCTACTTAACAAATTACAAACTATTGTAAATCTTACGCAGACTGCACGGATTTTTTGATACACTTTATTTGTTCGCTTTGATTTTTATAGTCTATTGTTCTTAACAAATATCTTTATGAGGAAATGGAATTGTCATAGTATTAATATAGAATCTGAAAAAATTCTCCTTGAACAATATATGGAATAATACCAAACCCTGAAGAAAAATAGACCAACGCTTCCTAAGGAAAGGGAGGCTAATAATCCAGAAGACAAAAAAGGGTTCTTCTATTAAATCTATCTATCACGATATTAGTTGCCAGAAAAGCAAGTAATGAAATTCCATTTAGAATAATTACTCGAACTCCTGGATTTACAGAAGGACTACTTTTAGTGAAAATCTCTTGAGCATACTCAGAAATAACATCTATTCCTGAACAAGAATTGAGTCAGCCTCATGCAGAATGTAATCAGCAATCCTTTCCGATTATAGCTTTTGCTGATCAGCTCCCAAACTCCAGATTTTCTAAGCCTTTGATCCTCGTCTATTGCCAATTTCATCTCCCTCATATCTGATTCCAATTTATCTGATTCATTAATTCCTCTCAACTTCATCAAACATTTCAATGCTTCATCATCTTGACCTTTCATCGGGTAATAATATGGTTTTTCTGGTAGGAGTGGAAATATTACCAAAAAAATAATTGATATGACGCAGATGTCAGGTTCAAGGTCGCGTAGTGTACATAAACTGCCATTGATGTAAAAAAGAAAATGCTAGCTGCAAACGTCATATTTATCATGTTGACCAAAATTCCTGTTATGTTCTTTTCAGATATTTCTGTTAGGTATATCACCAGAGCTACGGTGGGTTTCCTATCACCACTACGTAGCGCGTCCTCAGGTTGCG
>CAKNYM010052870.1:252200-280727 GCA_932195095.1 Andricus curvator
AACTTTCGAGTTCGAACTGCTAATCTATAATAATAATAATAATATCACCAGAGGGGCAAAGGTACCTCCTTGACCTATTCCAGCAATTAATCTTGTAATATAGAGATATACATAATTATTCGCGAAGATGATTAGAACCCAGCCGATCAATCCTGGTATGTAAAAAAGTAATAAGGAGTGCTTTCAGTCTATGTGATCGATGAATAATGGATTTATCAGTCCACGAATGAGGTCTCCGAGCATAAAAAGGGAAACAATCCAACCTCCTTGCGCAACCGTGACTGGGAAGGTTGAATTTTCGCTGGTCAAGTGAGGAATAGATGGTGATGGCCAGGCTGCGTAGGATACTCAAACTGCTGTCATGCAAGCTGAAAATTCAAAATGATGAGATATTATTATAAACTATGTACAGTTCTAATTCCTACACTATTTGACCAATTGGTACAAAAATTTCAAGATGATTCTGTTGAATGAAATTCTTCATCCTTTTTTTAATGCATTTTTGATTCGTGGATTCTTTTTCGAGATTTTATACTTTATATGAAAAAAATAGATCTTTGATTAATTGGATCCACTTACAGTCTTCCATAGCCTATATGATACAATATTTCAAAGTACTGTTCATTTACTTTTTAAATTCAATACTTTTTAATTATAAATTTTTATTAAATTAAAGATTGCGTCTAGTCGTCCTGAAAAATGTTGGGAGTTGGAAAAAGGGCAAGGCTAGTCCCAAAAAAAAGCCAAGCTTATGAAAACTATTTGAACACTCATGCCGAATTTGGCTATTTCTCGGGACTAGTCCAGCCACTTTTACAACTCCCAAAATTTTTACAAAGTACTAGAAATATTGAGCACTTTGTACTGACTTATATTACAGAATTTCTCGTAAAACTGACCAAAACAATATAATGATTGTTCTCTATGAAGATGGTAAAACTTCAAGAAGACCTTGATTACAGAGTTAATAAAATTACTAGAAAGAAGAACGAACGTATAAACCGAAAAAAGAAAGAGAAGTGCAGGCCGGAAAAAAATAATTAGAAAATTTTCAAATTATTGATACCAAAAATTGTATCCTTTTAAAAATGGATAATATGGAGATGTTGAAAATATTAGAAGTCCCGAATTATCAAATTAATAACAATTATCATAAAAGAGAAAAACGGAAACAGAAAAAAAAGAGCAGGACGAAGCAGAATTTGTAACGTCTACATAGGGGGCAATCATTTTTTTTATCGTACAATAAATAAAAAAATTATTGAAATTTAGGTGCTTTTAGTATAAAATTGGTCATTCGCATTAAGCAATGTATTAATTTCCGATCTTAAATATGTAATGAAATTTTGAATTGTCCTCGATAACGTGTTCGCCTCATCATTTATGTATTTTACGCTGCATTTATTTTTACATATACTGTATTCTTTTTAATATAAATCATTTTAGTAGATCTTTGTGTTGTCAAGTAATTCCAGCTATTCCTTCACAAATTCGACGAGCTGATTGTTAATTTTTATTACCGACAAAAACTATTTAAGTATATAGGCCTTAAGGCCATGTGGCGAGTGGGTCACGTGACCGGATTCCAACCTTACCGACACTTTTTTTATTTGTAAACTTATTTTCATACGAATAGGCACATCGAGTTGAAAATTTGGGATAATAACTAAAAAGCACCAAGAAAGGTGGGTCTGATCCTAGATTTTAATAATTATGAAAGAAGCAAAAAAAATTATTGACAAAAAACGTTTTACATAATTATAAATATTTAGGACCATAGCCGCGTTTCTTAGTGCTTCTTATTTATGCTCCCAACTTTTCAACTTGATGTGGCTATTCGTGTGAAACAAAAATTTACAAATAAGAAAAGTGTGATAAGGTAGGAATCCGGTCACGTGACCGACTCGTCACATGGACTTAAAACTACAAATTGTACAATTTTAATGACTTCCACTCTGAAAGTCTAATTTCAGAAGCTACAAAATATATGATACTTCTATTACAAAATAATAATTATGATATGAAAAATAACCATAATTATTACAATTATTATAATTTTCTTTTCACATAACTTACCAAAAAAAGCAAGCAATTGCCAGTTTCAGAATTAAGCAAAACCATTTATACTCAACGATTTTTTAGCATTATGCTCCGACTCTAGCTTCTCCTTAATTTTCGGATTCTGCATAGCCTGAATTTCTTCCAATGACCTTCTTTTATTTTTAGGCATGATCAAAAATGTGATCAAGGATCCAAAAACAGCTATTGTTGCAAAGAAGAAAAAGGACGTATAAACACCAGCAGCATTGCATAAAACATTGTAGCCTACTGTAGTTCTAAAGTTGAAGCAATATGGGGAATAGAACCTAGTCCAAAACGATATATTACTTGAAACAAAATCAAAGCAACAAGTGGCAGAAAGCTAATAGATGAGACATCAGTCTTAAGGTGATGAACTATGAAGACAGATCGCTCTCTGAATACTCTGACGTGGAGAATTATTCTTCTTACTCTGATGCTGAAATTTCCTCTCCTCCGCCCAAAAAAAAAACCGCTCCATGGAAAGCTTCTAGTTTTCCAGTGCTAGATTGGGTTTTACGTCACAATAATAAAAAGGTGATAGATTTCTCGTCTGCAACCAAGGAGTTAGAGCCAACAGTCCCGAAACCGTCAGAGGAACTGGCAAATCTGGACATACAATGTCAACGCCTTGGTCGTTACACACCCACCATTCCGATATATTGGGTAAATTCGATCTTGCTCTCGGTACGCTCACTCATGGTTTGCTCCTTCAAGGGAAAGAATTTCAATCCGTGATTATTTCCTTGGCACAGAAGCATGCAACTATAAGTAAGGATGTGAAGAAGACTCTGTTGGAAAATGAATCACCTTTGCGAGGCATATCAGATGATCTGCTTCAGTACACATGCGGCAGACGAGCAGACGTAATTGACATGAGAAGAAAGGCGTTTGTACCAGAAAATAACTACATGGCTTCCCTGCTCGCTACTGTCCCACACTCAGAAAAACATCTTTTCGATGAAAATAAATTGAGTGCATTATTCAAGGAACATGGCGGGTTCTATAATTTTTTTGGAACCTCAAAACCTTCAGGGTCTGGGAAGTCCCAAACTTTTGGAGGAGATTGTTCTTCAAGAGAGAGTAATATTAAAAAATCATCTGCGCGGCTCTCATCGAATCGAGGAGGTTTCCATCAAAAATTTCATTCAGTTCAGATAAAAAAAGCGAATCGAGGAGGGCTTGGGACATCACAAAGGTCCCGAAATATCCGTAGATGATCAGGCGCTGGTAGAGGAAGAAATTCAAAACATTTTTGACACGCAGGATCAAAGATTATTTCAAGGGGGAAAATTGAGACACTTCACGAAAAGATGGGTCAATCTTGGGGCTCCAGATTCGATCATCAGTGTTCTAAAAGGGTATTCCATTCCTTTTATAAAGAAGCCACCGACAATTCCATTTTCACTGGCTAATTATCCTGTCGCTGACTTTCTCTTTGTTGAGGTGTATTTCGGGGGGGATTGTTCGCTAATTGGGGTTATTTATAAACCTGCTAACGCTAACTATAGTAAAGAACTTGAATCAGAAATATTCACACTTACTCCTAATTATAAAAGCATAATACTTAATGGAGATTTGAACACAAATTTGAATTCGAATACTAATCTGACTAAACATTTGAAATCTGTAATTTACTCCGCGGGCCTTTCTACAGGGCCACATGATTCCACTCATCACTCTAATTTTACTAGTACACGCATGGACTTAATTATTGTAGATGACCTTGAAAAAGTACTATTCCATTCACAGCATGCAATTCCCTTCTTATCTAATCATGATCTTATCAACATTGAGTACCAAATGTCCAGTAATCTCCCTCCTAAACCTACTCCTGCACTGACTCGAAATCTTACACTAATCAGTGAACAAGAGTTTCAGGATCATTTAATATCATATGATTGGGCGAATTTATCCTCAGTTCGTGACGTGAATACAAAGGTAACCATATAATTACCATTTTGACTCATGCATTTAACGAATCCGCGCCTTTATATGTACCACGTTCTCGAAGGGAAACGGTCCTATGGATTACTACAGAAATAGGAGAATTGACGACAAAAAGGGACACAAAACGTAGATTAGCAAGAAGAACCAGAAATAGTAGTATACAAGCGGAATTTCGAAAGATTCGGAATTTTGTTCAGACGAAAATTAGGGACTCTCACAACCAATTTAACTTTAACGCAATCAGAAATAAAAACAAAAAAGAAAACATTTTTCATCTTCTCAGGCGCTTGCGTTTAATTCCACCTAAACAGGAATATCCTGATCAAAATTTCTCTGCTAGTGAATTTCTTAATACATTCATGTTGAAACCTATTGTGACACAACTTTCAACTGTCTCTTCCAATCTACCTCTGCAAACTTTTGATGAACATGATTTCTTCTTTTCTGATTTACTCCTGAGACTTTCCTCAAGGAAGTAATGGAAGTTAATTCTAGTGCGATCGGTGTGAATGGAATATCGATAAAAATGATCCGATTAGCTCTTCCAGTTATATTCCCAATATTATTGGAGATTTATAATGCATCTTTACAAAGTGGTATTTTTACAAATATATGGAAAAAGGGAATAATACAACCGATACCTAAAATCACCAGTCCTACTTCCACTAAAGACTTCCGGCCAATTTCTATCCTTAATGTGTTATCAAAGCCACTTGAAAGGATGGTGCACAGACAACTAACAAATTTTCTAGATACTAATAAATTATTAGACCCTATGCAATCGGGCTTCAGAGCCAAACATAGTACACTCACAGCGTCCCTCAAAATCACTACTGATTTTAAGCTGGCGATCGATAAAAAAGAGATTAGGGTTGTGGTACTTTTTGATTTTTCTAAGGCTTTTGACACAGTGAACCACAGTTTACTTTTACAAAAACTCAATTCTTTCAAACTGTCCAATTCAGCAAAAAAGTGGCTTGCCTCCTGTTGAAGTAATCGTTCACAAAGTGTAAAGACTAGTCATGCTGATATGCCTGGATGCACTCGCTCACCTCCCTCCTTTGAGGGTTGGTAATGTTACCATTGTTTTTCAAGAATCGGTGAAGGATTTAGAATAGATGCTCAACCGTACTCTGTCTTGGAAAGAGCATGAAATGGCTATTTCTCGGAACACCTACAGAATTCTACAGCAATTGAATCAAAACAAAGACTCCTTACCTACCTCAACTAGGATTCCACTAGTTAGGAGTTTAATTCTACCGTTCATCGATTACGGATGTATTGCTTATGATGATATAACGGACGAACTGAATGGAAAGCTAGAACGGGCACTAAATGCATGCATCCGTTTTACATACAAATTGCCAAAAAGTGAACACATTACTCTCTATCGGGACAGAGCTGGGTTCTTGCCCGTAATTTAGTTTCGTTTTTACGAATAAAACAAAAACTGCGTGTCCTGTCGAAAAGTAATTCACAGCAGATTTATAGATCTTCTTTGTGTGCATAATTTTTGTTCGTTTATCTTTTCTCGTATCTTGCATAGTTTGACCGCAAAATTGAATTTTGGATTTGTCATTATTTTTTGTGCAATCAAAGTTTGAATTTTCGATTTTTCAAGAAAATTCGAAAAGTTGTTATGACAATCTTATAGTGCTTTCAAAAAACAAAGTTTTTTGCCGTTTGACTTTTTTTCATATCGTGCATTGTTTGGCTTCAAATTTTCGTTTGTTTTTTCGAATTTTGAAAATGCTATAACTCGGATAATTTTTTTTATCAAAAAAAGTCGTAAAAATAAATTGTACGACTTTCTGAGTACTATGAATAACCGCACATAGAATTTTCAAATCTTAAAAAAATATGGTCTCGAAAATTTCGAAAATGCTCTAACTTTTTGATTTTTTATCCAAAATAACTGGCTCACGAATTCGTCCCTTCTTTTCGCACCTTCATAGAGTGCCTCAAATGTGAGGTAATGAGAGGTTCTGAATACTGAACGCATCATTACCGGAAGTTCGAACAGAATTTCATAATAAGATATACGAACGCATAGATAGGGAACTTGGGAGATTGTAATACGCAATGAAGATATAGAGGGCGCATAGACTATTTTCAGGGATATCATTGCTAGGAGCGCGACTAAAGTGTGTGGTACTGCAGTTGTAAGAAGAATGACTGGTGAAGCAAGCGTAACTAAGATAGTTGAATACTACAGGCCTCAGTGATGTAGAGAGAAGTAGATTAGAAAATGATTATAGGGATAAAAGCGGAAAAGTAAAAATAATAGTTATAGCGAGAATAAATAAAAGCATAATAAGAGAAGAAAATGGAAAACTCTTTCAAAAAAATTAAAAATTATTTTATTGGCAAGTGTGCAAGGACAATAAGAAAAGAAGTAGTAGTACAGAGTTAGTTAGCAACAGAAATTACCATTTATCTGTAACCGACTTTAAGTTATTATGTTTACAAAAAAGTGTGATATCCACACACATCCGCACATACACACATACAAACATCCGAAAAATTGCTTAGAACATAGTATTAGACATTTTTCAATTGAGTCACGACATTTAGAGATAATAATGATTTTTATTGGTTCCAGGGAAAATAATTTATTTCAGGTACAAAGTTTCAAGTTCAATTCTCGTGTAATTTTTTCAGAGTAAAAATAAAAATGAGCACGTTAGCAAACTTAAAATACCTTCAAAAACACTGAACACACAAGTCACAAGTATAAAATATCGCAAGATTTTCAAAAAGGAAGTTTTATACAAAATAGATAAATGAACTACTTATATTATAATCAGTACCTACTTAACAAATTGCAAACTATTGCGAATCTTACGCAGACGGCACGGATTTTCTGATACACTTTATTTTGTCGCTTTGATTTTTAGAGTCTATTGTTGTTTATCAATATCTCTATAAGGAAAGAGAATTATTATAGTGTTAATATAGAATCTAGAAGCAGCTAGTTGCCGAATTAGGTTTCCAAATTTAAAGATTTTTAAATTTTACGTTCTGACTCTAACCTCTTCTTCATTTCCAGATTCTGCATTGCCTGCATTTCCTCCAAAGACCTTCCTTTTGTTTCAGGCATAATCAAACATGTGATCACAGATCCCAAAAGCGCTATTGTTACCAAAAAGAAAAAGTTTGTACAAACACCACCAGCATTGCTTGAAACATTAAAACCTGCTGAAGTACCGAACGAGAAAAATGATCCCATAACCATCCCACAGGCAACCGCCTTTCTTTTCACATTTATCGGAAAAAGTTCTCCTTGAACAATATAGGGAATAATACCATGCCCTAACTGATATAATACATAAAATACAACCAATGCCACAAGTGGTAGCATTTTAATAGAAGAGACATCAGCCTCAAGGTACAATTCCATAAAGAAAAATAGACCAACGCTTCCTAAGGAAAGAGAGGCTAATAATCCAGAAGACAAAAAAAGGGTTCTCCTATTAAATCTATCTATCACGATATTAGTTGCTAGAGAAGCAAGTAACGAAATTCCATTTAGAATTATTACTTGAACTGCTGAATTTATAGAAGGACTACTTTTAGTGAAAATCTCTTGAGCATACGCAGAAATAGCCTCTATTTCTGACAAGAATTGAGTCAGCTTCATGCAGAATATAATCAGCAATCCTTTCCGATTATAGCTTTTGTTTATCACCTCCCAAAATTTCTGGTAGGAGTGGAAATATTACCAACAAAATAATTGATATAAAGACAGATGTCAGGTTCAAGGTCACGTAGGGTACATAAACTGCCATTCATGTAAAGATGAAGATGCTAGCTGCAAACGTTATATTTATCATATTGAACACAATACCTCTGATGTTCTTTTCAGAAATTTCTGTTAGGTATATCACCAGAGGGGCGAAGGTACCTCCTTGACCTATTCCAGCAACTAGTCTCGAAATATAGAGATATACATAATTATTAGCGAAGATGATTAGAATCCAGCCGATCAATCCTGGTAGGTAAAAAAGTAATCAGTTGTGCTTTCGGCCTATGCCATCGATGAATAATAGATTTATCAGTCCACCAATGAGGTCTCCGAGCATAAAAAGGGAAACAATACAACCTCCTACTGACTAGTATTACAGAATTTCTCGTAAAACTGACCAAAACAACATAATGATTATTCCCTATGAAGATGGTAAAACTTCAAGAAGACCTTGATTACCAAGTTAATAAAGTGAATAAAAAGAAAAATAAACGTATCATCAAATAAATCATCATCAAATTAATAAAAATTATCATGAAAGAAAAAAAACAGAAACAGAAAAAAGAGCAGGACGAATAAAATAACTTAGAAATTTCTCAGATTAATTCTAGAAAAAACGTTATTCTCTAAACATTATTTGTTGTCGGCCTGCCCTTTTGTGTATTTTATGAGCATGTGTTTTTGTTCTTCTGCCAAAGTAATGTTTATTATCGCGGAAACTGAGGTGTTCCAGAATTTGTAACATCTCCATAGGAAGCAATCAGTATTTTATCTTACAATTAATACAAAAATTATCCAAATTTAGGTGCTTTTAGTTTAAAATTGGTCATTCGCATTGGGCAATGTTTTAATTTCCGATCTTAAATTTGTAACGAAATTTTGTATTGTTCTTGATAACGTGTTCGCCTTATCATCTGTGTATTTCACTTTGTATCTATTTTTACATATACTGTATTCTTCATAATATAAATCATTCTAGTAGATCTTTGTGTTCTCAAGTAATTGCAGCTATTCCTTTACAAATTCAACAAGCTCATTGCTAATGTTTATTACCGACAAAAACTATTTAAGTATATAGGCCTTAAAAACAAAAAGTGTTCAATTTTGATGACTTCCACTCTGAAAGTCTAATTTCGGAAGCTACAAAATCTACGAAACTACTATTAAAGCCTCATAATAATGATAACAATAATAATCATATTATTAGAGCCCCGGTGGCTCAGTTGGTTAGACGCTCGGACTTCACCTTAGAGATCCGGGGTTCGATCCCTGAGCCGGTACCTCTTGAAATTTTTCTATGTACCTTCACCGAGTTTCTGGTGGTTCGGATCCCACCTTAAGCTGTAGGTCCCCCCATCATGCACTTTACTGCAACCCAGTCCGTGAATGATGGGGTAAAACCCAGGCTTTGCCCAATATGTCAAGGCACACGCTCTTATCAGATCACTTGATTGCATTATAATAATGCGTCTGTGGCTGATAATATATACCGGGACAGCCCCGTGCATACTATTCAGAAATACATAAAAAAATCCAACTTTAACCAAAAATGCTTCGGACATATTGGGCTGTGACCATCTTAAGCCTGAGACATTAATATTTTGATTATTATAATTTTCTTTTCACACAACTTACCAAAAAAACCAGCAATTGCCAGTTTCAGAATTAATCATCTCTATTTATACTCCAAGATTTTTTAGCATTATGCTCCGACTCTAGCTTCTCCTTAATTTTCGGATTCTGCATTGCCTGAATTTCTTCCAATGACCTTCCTTTAGTTTCAGGCATAATCCAAAATGTAATCAAGGATCCAAAAAGAGCTATTGTTGCAAAAAAGAAAAAGGTCGTATAAACACCAGCAGCATTGCTTAAAACATTGTAGCCTGCTGTAGTACCAAAGCTGAAGCATGACGCCATCACTGTCCCACAGGCAACTGCACTCCCCTTTACATTTATCGGAAAAAGTTCTCCTAAAACAATATTGGGAATACTACCCAGTCCAAAACGATACATTACTTGAAAAAAAATCAAAGCAACAAGGGGAAGAAACTTAATAGAGGAAACATCAGCCTCAAGGTACAATTCCATAAAGAAAAATAGACCAACGCTTCCTAAGCAAAGGGAGGCTAATAACCCAGTAGACAAAAAAAGAGTTCTTCTATTAAATCTCTCTATCACTATGCTAGTTCCAAAACAAGCCAGTAATTCAATTCCATGAAAGATCATTACTTGAACGCCTGGATTTATAGAAAGACTACTTTTAGCGAAAATTTTCTGAGCATACGCTGAGATTGCCGCCATTCCTGATAATAGTTGTGTCATGTTTAGGAAAAATATGATCAGCAACCCTCTACGGTTATGGCTTTTGTTTATTAACTCCCACAAACTGGAAGTTTTGAGTTTTTTGTCTTCCTCAACAGCCAAGCGCATTTCTTGAATTTCTGTAGTCAATTTATTAGGGTCACTTATTCCCTTTAATTTCATCAAACATTTCATCGCATCATCATTTCGACCTTTCATGAGGTAATAATAAGGTGTTTCTGGTAAAAATGGAAACATCAAGAGAAATAGTATTGGTAATGTAACTGATGAATAGTTCAAAAAATTGTAAGAGGTGTAGGCTGCAACTGATGTAAAGACGAAAGTGCTTGTCAACTTTGAGATGCACATCATGTTAACGAGAATACCTCTGATGTTCCTTTCTGAAATTTCTGTTAGGTATATCACCAGAGAGATAAAGATACCTCCATCACCTATTCCGGCAATAAATCTCGCAATGTAGAGATATACATAATTTTTTGCGGAGATGATTAGGATCCAGCCAATCAGTGCTGGTAGAGTGAAAAGTAGTAAGGAGTACTTCCGGCCTATGCGATCGATGAATAATGGAGTTATCAGTCCACCAAAGAGGGTCCCGACAGAAAAGAGGGATATAATCCAACCACCTTGTGCATCCGTAACTGGGAAGGTTGAATTTTTGCTGGTCAGGTGGGGAATAGCTGGCGATGGCCAGGCTGTGTAAAATCCATAAACTGCCACCGAAATGCATGCTGTCAATTGAAAATTATAAGATATTACTATAAATTATGTATTATATTTTTTTGTATTCGAAATGATAATTTTTCGAGCTGGAAAAGAAAAGGAAAAACTTCTGTCGCACCCTATCCCTATCCCACCTTTATGATTCCTTTACAAAAATTGTCAGAATTATTCTATTTCTGGTCTGAGCCTTCCCCTGACCACTGAGATTACACTTCCCCCTCCCTTGCGATCCGGACGTGTGTGACTCTCTGTCTTTCACCCTTACAAACTAGTCTTTCCCTCTCTATCGTCGCTACCCCTCGTTTCCCCCATCTTTAAGTCACTCTTTCACGGTGGCGACTAGTCCCGCGCTTTGAGCGAGCCTCAGTGCCCTTTCTTTTCCTAAAGCGATTGGATGTGAGTTAAACGGTGCGTAACGTTCGATCGTGAATATTATTTGTGTTGAATCAGAGACTTTCGATTATCCTGGTTCATGTTCTCTTTTTCACTCAAGGTAAGTCCTTTTTTGTTCATATTTTTTGTATTGTTTCAGATTAAAGTATTGTCTTGGACGTTCAGCCCTATGCAACTGTGCAAATTTAATTAAAGTGTAAATTAGCGTTCACTCTTTGGCAACCTATGTTTGTGTTTCTCTTCTTTGTACATTAGAGTACACGTCTTACAGCTAGTACAAAGCAGCAGTCCTTGAAGAGCTTCGCCCGCATCAATCGCATTTCATTGTTTATTTACAGATGGATCATCCTACCACCAGTTTGGGGGATTTATACCTGCGTCAGGCGGCCAAAAAAGCACACACTTTACCCTTGGAAAGACTTAAATCCGTTGCAGCCCAAAACTTACTTGCAGATTGGGAAATGTGGAAAGTTCGCGAGATATCAAAAGAAGAGTTGGTAGAAAAAAATCCAGATTCTCGCGTGCTTTGCGATATTTGCTACGCGCTTCCTACTGTGGGCATCGTATATTCCTTTTTTACTCACGCAACAGAAGTAATTACTCATGATTTCAGGAAAATGAAATTGGTCATGCTAGACTGGACCTTTTGCAGAGCATTGATTATCAATCCTTCTACTTTTTTGAAAAGTTGATTTGCGTTGCAAATCAAGGCAAATCAATTCTGAATTCAATTGAAAATATGAGTCCTCTCTTAATTTCAAGATCAGCCGCGTCAAATGAATTAACTCGTAATTCTCAGAATCTATTCTTTCCCACCAGACTCCTCTGTCATAGGAAGAAATTCTAATAATTCGAGAAAATGGAAATCTCTTAATTCTATTTTGGAAAGAGAACCTTCAGACAAAAGTTCAAGATTATTCCAGTTGGGAAAGAGATCGAATCGTTTGAAAAAATTTCCTTTTCTTTGCCCAAAGAAACTGCTTCATGGAAAGCTCCTAGTTTTCCAGTGCTAGATTCGGTTTTACCTTTACTAATAAAGAGGTTCTAGATTCCTCGCCTGCAACCAAGGAGCTGGAGCCAACAGTCCCGAAACCGTCGGAGGAACTGGCAAATCAGGGCATACAATGTCAACGCCTTGATTGTGACTTTTGGAAAAAAATCGCTATTTAGAAGTGCAAAAGAAAGTACAGGCTGCCCATATTTTTTCAGCGTTACTCGTTAATTCGCAACTAAACGGTTTAGCGTTACACACCCACCATTCCGATATATTGAATAAATTCGATCTTGCTCTCGGTACGCTCACTCAGGGTTTGCTCCTTTAAAGGAAAGAATTTCAATCCGCCATTATGTTCTTGCCCAGAAGCATCCATCTATAAGTGAGGATGTAAAGAAGACACTCTTGGAAAATGAATCTACTTTTCGAGTCATCTGAGATCATCTGCTTTATTACACATGCGGCAGACGAGCAGACGTGATTGACATGAGAAGAAAGGCCTTTGTACCAAAAAATAACTACATGGCTTCCCTCCTCGCTAGTGTCCCACCCTCAGAAAAACATATTTTCGATGAAAATAAATGCCCATTATTCACTTGGTAACAGATGCATCCAACGAGGGCTGGGGAGCCTAAATAGGGGACAAATTAATGAAAGGCTTAGGAGTTTAGAACAGAAAAGCTGGCACATCAACAAGAAGGCGATGTGGGCAGTATATATTGCTATTCTCAAAAATGCCCGCTCGTTACAAGGAAAAAGCTTGTGCCTTCAGTCATACAACAAGACGGTCTTGGCGTAAATTCGACGACAAGGGGGAACGAAGTCTCTACCCCTTTTACAATTAGCGAGGAAGTTGTTGATGCTGATGTCGAGCTTAGATCTCCAGATAGAAGAGGTGACGGATCGAATTTCCAAGAAGTGGGGAGCCCGACAAATATATTTGGTGGCGACTGCTCGCTCAGCAGTAGTCCCGACCTATGAATCTCAAACCACGGACCAGAGTTTAGCATTCGTGAACGCTTTCAGTCGGACCTGGGAGTACCAATTGGCTTGGGTATTCCCTCCCCCATCTCTAGTACCGAGAGTGCCACTTTAGTTTCTCTTTGTTCTGCCAAAATGCCTGTGATGATTAACTTTCTCAAATTATTTTCGTCTTATTAAGAAGTAGCAAATTTCTTGTTCCAATACTTCTGTTATCATTCTGTCTAACAAGCAAATTATGCGCTCTACAGTTTTGATTCTCAATGTCACAGTGCACTTATGCCACAGTGCCGGCAGAGTACAAACACTTCACAATGGTCAGGCCGAAGACATGAACCAGAAATAAGAACGTTTTTTCCCCAAAGGACAAAAAAACGGATATTACGGTCTTTCCAAAGGCCTGACCAGTTTAAATCCTTGCCGGCTTAATACACTGAGGTTCGCTCAAATTGCGGAACTAGCCGCCACCGTGGGAGAGTGACCTAAAGATGGAGGGTAAGAAGGGGTAGGGACGACAGAGAGGGAAAGACTAGTTTGTAAGGGTGAAAGAGAGAGAGTAACACATGTCCAGATCGCAAGAGAGGGGAAAGGGTAATCTCCATGTTCAGGCCTTTGGCAAGACAAAAATACCCGTTTTTTTACCCATCGGGGGAAAAACGTTCTTATTTGAAAATTTACGATCAAAAAGTCTTTCCTATTCATGCGTCAACTTGGTATTATGTGGATGAAAAAAGTTTTTCTGTTTGAAACAGATGATTCAAATATTATAAATGATCATAACTGCCTTAATCTTCAATAAAGTTCATTAATATTATAGGTCAATCGATTTGCCTCGAATCAAGTAATTTTTTTCGTTCTTGCATCAATCTTGAATTACGTTAGTGAAAAAAGTTTTACTATAAAAAAACCGTGTTCTCAGATATATTGCATTACCATAGCGTCCTTACTGTTCAATAAAATGTATCAATCTTATAGGTCAATCGATTCGTCTTGAATCAACAAAACTTTTCTATTCTCACATCAACTCTAAATTATATTAATATCGTAGGTCAGTCGATTCGTCTCAAACCAAGGAACCTTTTATATTCTTGCATCAACTTTGAATTATGTTGAAGAAAAAAGTTTTACTATAAAAACCCGTATTCTCAAATATTGTGCATTATCATAGCTTCCTTAATCTTCAATAAAGTGTAATAATATTATAGGTCAATCGATTCGCCTCGAATCAACACATCTTTTCTGTTCTTGCTTTAACTTTGAATTATGTTAATGAAAAAAGTTTTAACATAAAAAACCGATTTTCAAAATATAAAAATTACCATAACTTCCCTACTCTTCAATAAAATGTATTAATATCATAGGTCAATCAATTCGTCTTGAAGCAACACAACTGTTCTATTCTCGCATCAGCTTTAAATTATGAGAACATTTGCACTATAAAAATCGATTTAAAAAATATATAGATTACCATAATTTCACTACTCTTTGATAAAATGTATTAATATTGTAGATCACACATCCGACACACACGCACACATCCGGACAATTGCTTAGAACATTGTATTAGACATTTTTGAATTGAGGAAGGTTTAATTAAATGAATTTAAGAATTTTGGAAAATGTTACCATTACAAAGCTTCCTCTAGGAGGAAGCAAAATGGAAAAAAACATTTGAAAAACCAATTTTTACACCTGTGGTCACCTAACTCTGTATCCTAATCAACTGAACTGGTTGAGTAGATTAGGCTACAGATGTTTATCCGCTTACGAGAAAAATGGCAATTTTAAATTCTCTTTCCATCTCCATAACTTCCAATAAAATGCAATTATAAGATTGACAGTATGACATAAGAATTATTATCATTATCACATAACTTACCAAAAAAACCAGCAACATATTGCGCCAATGGACTTTCTTCACGTTTTAGTTTTTCTTTTACAACCTCGCTAAGACTCCTTTCACATTTCTGTTTTAAATTGTAGCCTATCGTTCGTGAAATCAAATCCCTTATTTTCATTTTATTATGTATTAATGACACTTGGAGATAATAATGATTATTAATGGTTTTAGATAGAATAAGACTTGGTGTAGAAAATTTCAAGTTCAATTATCGCTTGATTTTTTTCTAGAGAATAAATTAAAATAAGCAAGTCCACGAGATATTTCTTGACCAACTTTCCTGCTCGGGGTCATCGAACGAATTATGATAAAAAATTAATCTATATATCAGCGCTCAAAAGATATCTATAGTTATGATAATACATGAGCATTCAATTAAATTAAAATTAGAAATGGAACGGTAAAGCAATTGCGTGATCAGAAAGTGACCTATGAGGAAGCAAAAATATATTTACTAATTAATCATCATGAGGAAGCAAAGTGTCATCAAATGAGCACCATAAAATCAGGATATTACTTTAATTTCCATAAACTTAAAAATATAATGCAAAAATGAAGGGAAAATTACGAGGCTTGATTAAAAGTGTGGCGTTATAAGGAATCCCTAGTAAAAACCAGACTTGAGGTAAGCCTTCACAAACCCCCACAAACGAAATTATTAATATAATTCGTGTCTAGATTTCATCCAATCTTTTTTTAGTCGTATCAACGAGAGTATGTTTCTAAAAAATATTAAATTAAATTAAATAATAAATAATATGATGTTAGTGTTTTTTGTCTACATGGTCTAAAATCAATATTTTTTCAATATTGATTATTAATTTTACGCGCCTATCTAACTCCCCATCTATTTTTCCGTCGCCAGTGAATAGGCTACCCAGATATACGTAGTTATCAACTTGTTCTAATCTCTCGTTATTTAGGACAATGTTGCACATTGTTTCCCCAATTTTTCCTTTAGACACCATGATTTGTCTTTTATTTACGTTAATTTTGAGGCCCATGTTCTCCATGCTTGTATTATGTTTATTTAACATTCTTTGCAAGTCCTCGATTGATTCTTCCATAACAATCGTGTCATCTGCGAAAGCTAACCCACGTACCCTCAGTGTCTCGAGATCTACACCCTCATAGACCTTCATACGTATTTTTATTATCTCGTTTTAATAATTATAAAAAGGGCGCATCCTATAAAAAAACAATTTTATTATTAAACATTTTATTGCAACTTCTGTCGTTTATCCATAAAATTAATTTGTTTACTTTCAATGTTATTTTTTACGATTTTAACTAAAAATACGCATCCTAGCGTGAGAAGCTTCGAAGCAACTTTGTAGATATAATGTAGGCGAAACATTTTGTTAAATAAAATGTGCTTGTGTCCCTTTTCCAAAAAGTCAATTTTTTATTTTTAATATATTTTTATAACAATAGTTTATAACAAATTTTTAGATGTTTTTGTCCAGAAATTTAATGTTTTTATTTTTAGTTTCGTTTTCTACGAATAAAACAAAAACTGCGTGTCCTATCAAGAAGTGATTCACAACAGATTTGTAGCTCTTCTTTGGGTGCATGATTTTTGTTCGTTCATCTTTTTTTGTATCTTGCATAGTTTGACCGCAGAATTGAATTTTTGATTTTTCATTATTTTTTGTGCGATAAAAATTTGAATTTTCGATTTTTCAAGAAAATTCAAAAAGTTGTTATGACAATCTTATAGTGCTTTCAAAAAACAAAGTTTTTCGTCGCTTGACTTTTTTCCATATCGTGCAGTGTTTGGCTTCAAATTTTCATTTTCTTGGGAGACTGTAATACGCAATGAAGATATAGAGGGCGCATAGATTATGTTCAGGGATATCATTGCTAGGAGCGCGACTAAAGTGTGTGGTACTGCGGTTGTAAGAAGAAAGAGTGGTGATGTTTGGTCGAATGATGAAATCCGCATAGCCGTTAACGAAAAGGAACAAGCGTATTTAAGAAAGTTGAATATAGGCCTCAGTAATGAAGAGAGAAGTAGATTAGAAAATGATTCTGGGGATAAAAACGGAAAAGTAAAAACAATAGTTACAGCGAGGATAAAATAAAAGCATAATAAAAGAAGAAAATGGGAAACGCTTTCGAAGAAAATAAAAAAATTATATTATTGGCAAGTGCGCAAGTACTACAAGAAAAGAAGTAGTAGTACAGAGTTAGTCAGCAACAGAAATAAGCATTTATCTGCAACCGACTTTAAGTTATTCTGTTCTCAAAAAAGTGTGATATCCACACACATCCGCACATACACACATACACACATACACACACCCGGAAAATTGCTTAGAACATAGTATTGAACATTTTTCAATTGAGTCACGACATTTAGAGATAATAATGATTTTTGTTGGTTCCAGGGAAAATAATTTATTTCAGGTACAAAGTTTCAAGTTCAATTCTCGTGTAATTTTTTCAGAGTAAAAATAAAAATGAGCACGTCAGCGAACTTAAAATATCTTCAAAAACACTGAATACACGATTCGCAAGTATAAAAATATCGCAAGAGTTTTAAAAAGAAAGTTTTATACAGAATAGATAAATGAAGTACTTATATTATAATCAGTACCTACTTAACAAATTACAAACTATTGCGAATCTGACGCAGAAGGCACGGATTTTCTGATACACTTTATTTTGTCGCTTTGATTTTTATAGTCTATTATTCTTTACAAATATCTTTATAAGAAAATGGAATTTTCATAGTATTAATATAGAATCTAGAAGCAGCTAGTTGCAGAATTAGGTTTCCAAATTTAAAGATTTTTTTATTTTACGTTCTGACTCTAACCTCGTCTTCATTTCCGGATTCTGCATTGCCTGAATTTCCTCCAAAGACCTTCCTTTTGTTTCAGGCATAATCAAAAATGTGATCACAGATCCCAAAAGCGCTGTTGTTGCAAAAAAGAAAAAGGTTGTATAAACACCACCAGCATTGCTTAAAACATTAAAACCTGCTGAAGCACCGAAGGAGAAAAATGATCCCATAACCATCCCACAGGCAACCGCCTTTCCTTTCACATTTATCGGAAAAAGTTCTCCTTGAACAATATAGGGAATAATACCGAACCCTAACTGATATAATACATAAAATAGAACCAATGCCACAAGTGGTAGCATGGTAATAGAAGAGACATCAGCCTCAACGTACAATTCCATAAAGAAAAATAGACCAACGCTACCTAAGGAAAGAGAGGCTAATAATCCAGAAGACAAAAAAAGGGTTCTCCTATTAAATCTATCTATCACGATATTAGTTGCCAGAGAAGCAAGTAACGAAATTCCATTCAGAATTATTACTTGAACTCCTGGATTTATAAAAGGACTACTTTTAGTGAAAATCTCTTGTGCATACGCAGAAATAGCCTCTATTCCTGACAAGAATTGAGTCAGCTTCAGGCAGAATATAATCAGCAATCCTTTCCGATTATAGCTTTTGCTGATCAGCTCCCAAAGTCCAGATTTTCTAAGCCTTTGATCCTCGTCTATTGCCAATTTCATCTCCCTTATATCTGATTCCAATTTATCTGATTGATTACTTCCTCTCAACTTCATCAAACATTTCAATGCTTCATCAGTTTGACCTCTCATTAGGCAATAATATGGTGTTTCTGGTAGGAGTGGAAATATTACCAAAAAAATAATTGCTATAGAGACAGATGTCAGGTTCAAGGTCACGTAGGGTACACAAACTGCCATTGATGTAAAAATGAAGGTGCTAGCTGCAAACGTTATATTTATCATGTTGACCAAAATGCCTCTGATGTTCTTGTCAGATATTTCTGTTAGGTATATCACCAGAGGGGCGAAGGTACCTCCTTGACCTATTCCAGCAATTAATCTTGCAATATAGAGATATACATAATTATTTGCGAAGATGATTAGAACCCATCCGATCAATCCTGGTAGGTAAAAAAGTAATAAGGTGTGCTTTCGGCCTATGCGATCGATGAATAATGGATTTATCAGTCCACCAATGAGGTCTCCGAGCATAAAAAGGGAAACAATCCAACCTCCTTGCGCAACCGTGACTGGGAAGGTTGAATTTTCGCTGGTCAAGTGAGGAATAGCTGGTGATGGCCAGGCTGCGTAGGATCCCCAAACTGCTGTAGTCATGCAAGCTGAAAATTCAAAATGATGAGATATTATTATAAACTATGTACAGTTATAATTCCTACACTATTTGACCGATTGGTACAAAAATTGCAAGAGAAGTCTGTTGAATGGAATTCTTCATCCATTTTTTATGAATTTTTGATTCGTTGATTCTTTTTCGATAATTTATACTTTTTACAAAGAAAAATAGATTTTTCATTAATTGGATTTTAGAACACTGTTTTTCCAATTTTTAATTTCAGTCCTTTTTAATTACAAATGTTTATCAAATGAAAGGCTGCGTCTAGTCGTCCTGAAAACTTTTGGGAGTTAGGAAAGGGGCTGGACTAGTCCTGAAAAATAGCCAAACTTATGAAAACTATTTGACTACTCATCCCGAATTTGGCTATTTTTCGGGACTAGTCCAGCCCCTTTTCCAACTCCCAAAATTTTTGCAAAGTACTAGAAATATTAAACACTTGGTACTGACTAGTATTAGAGAATTTCCTGTAAAACTAACCAAAAAAAAACATAATGATTGTTCCCTATGAAGATGGTAAAACTGCAAGAGGACCTTTTAACGACTTAATAAAATTACTAAAAAGAAAAGCGAACGCAAGAACTCAAAAAGAAAGAGAAGTGCAGGCCGAAGAAAAATAATTCAAAAATTTAAAATTATTGATACCAAAAATTGTATCCTTTTAAAAATGTATAATATGGAGATGTTACAAATCCTAGAAGTCCTCGATTATCAAATTAATAAAAATTATCATAAAAGAAAAAAAAACAGAAAAAGAAAAAAAGAGCAGGACGAATAAAATAACTTAGAAATTTCTCAAATTAATTCTAGAAAAATGTTATTCTCTAAAAATTATTTGTTGTCGGCCTGCCCTTTTGTGTATTTTATGAGCTTGTGTTTCTGTTCTTCTGCCAAAGTAATGTTCATTAGTTCCGCAACTGAGGTCTTCCAGAATTTGTAACATCCCTATAGGAAGCAATCATTATTTGATCTAACAATGAATACGAAAATTATTCAAAAAGTGCTTTTAGTTTAAAATTGGTCATTCGCATTGGGCAATATATTAATTTCCGATCTTAAATGTGTAACGAAATTTTGTATTGTCCTTGATAACGTGTTTACCTTATCATCTATGTATTTTACTGTGTATTTATTTTTACATATACTGTATTCTTCATAATTTAAATCAATTTAGTAGATCTTTGTGTTCTCAAGTAATTCCAGCTATTCCTTCACAAATTCGAAAAGCTCATTGCTAATGTTTATTACCGACAAAAACTATTCAGGTCTATAGGCCTTAAAACTAAAGATTGTTCAATTTCGATGACTTCCACTCTGAAAGTCTAATTTCGGAAGCTACAAAATCCACGAAACTACTATCATAAAATAATAATAATAATAATGATAATAATAATCATAATTATTATAATTCCTGGAAGAGGATAAATAAAATTATTAGTTTCTTTTCACACAACTTACCAAAAAAACCAGCAACATATTGCACCAATGGACTTCCTTCATGTTTTCGGTTTTCTTTTGCAACCTCTCTTTGACTATTTTCACATTGCTCTTTAAAATTGCAGCTCATCGTTCGTGAAATAAACTCCCTGATTTTTATTTTATAATTTATTAATAACAGAAATATCAAAAATTACTATTGGTTTTAGAGAAAATAAGACTCGGGTTTTGAAATTTCAAGTTTAATTATCGTGTGTTTCTTTTTAGAGAACGAAAGAAGACAAACAAATCTACTAGGTATTCCTTGCATACATAGAATTCTTGCTTGGTTGTCGCACGAATAGTGATAAAAATTTTATCTTAATGTCAGCCGTCAGACGCTATCTGAAGACTATGATAATAAATAATCACTTCTTTAAATACTAAATCTTGCATAAATCTTATGCATACTTTCTCAGACAGTTTATTTATAGACGCCTCAAGTTGTATTGTTTGTTATAAATAAATATGGAGGTATAAAATGAGTGAATTTGAATGAATTTGACCGTCTATTTCTAAATAATTAATCATTCTTGTAAACTTAGAAAGAAACATAAGAAAGGATCGTCGGAAAAACATTCTTAGTTGACTCTGTGAAAAAATTGTGCCCATTCCTTGAACAATAGCCAAACTCAGACTATATGTTTATGAAATTTGTTTTCATAATTAATAATAATTATTTTGAATTTGCAAAGTGTCGTAGGAAAGAGTTTTTAGAAATAGATTCTTTGGTCTTACGTAAGCAAATTGAGCCTATTCGTTGAAAAATGGCCAAACCCTTTATTCGTTTATGAAAATTATTTAAATAGTTAATAATTTTTCGAAATTTGCGAAGCATCATAGAAAAAGTCATCGGAAAGATATTCCTAGTTAATTCTGTAAAAAAATTGAGCCTGTTTGTTGAAAAATAGCCCAACTCTGAATTTGTTTATGAAAATTGTTTAAATAATTAATAATTCTTGTAATTTTACAAAGAAACATAAAAAAGGATCATGGAAAGACATTCTTACTTGACTTCGTGAAAAACTTGTGCCTATTTCTTGAAAAATAGCCAAACTCTTTATTCGTTTATAAAAATTATTTAAATAATTATCGATTCTTCGAAATTTGCAAAGCCTCATAGAAAAAAGTAATCGGAAAGATATTCTTAGTTAATTATGTAAAAAATTGAGCCAGTTTGTTGAAAAATAGCCAAACCCTGTACTTGTATATGAACATTGTCTTAATAATTAACAATTCTTGTAAATTTACAAAGACATATAAAAAAAGGGTCATGAGAAAGACATTTTTAGTTGCCTTTGTAAAAAAATTGTGCCTATTCTTCGAAAAATGGCTAGGCTCGGGATATCTATATGAAAATTGTTGAAATAATTGATAATTATTGTAAATATGCAAAGTATAGTAGAAAATAGTTTTTGGAAATAGATTCTTTGTTATTACGTAAACAAATGGAGCTTATCCGTTAAAAAATGGCCAAACTCTTTATTCGTTCATGAAAATTATTTAAATAATTAGTCATTCTTCGAAATTTGCAGAACGTCATAGAAAAAAGTGATCGGAAAGTTATTCTTAGTCAATTCTGTAAAAAATTGAGCTAGTTTGTTGAAAAATAACCAATCTCTGTACTTCTATATGAAAATTGTCTAAATAATTAACAATTCTTGTAAATTTACAAAGACATATAAAAAAAGGGTCATGAGAAAGACATTTTTAGTTGACTTTGTAAAAAAATTCTGCCTATTCTTCGAAAAATAGCCAAGCTCGGGAATCTATATGAAAATTGTTGAAATAATTGAAAATTATTGTAAATGTGCAAAGTATAGTAGAAAATAGTTTTTGGAAATAGATTCTCTGTTATTACGTAAACAAATGGAGCTTATTCGTTGAAAAATAGCCAAACTCTTTATTCTTTATGAAAATCATTCAAGTAATGAAAAATTCTTCGAAATTTGCGAAGCATCATAGAAAGAAGTCATCGGAAGGATATTCTTAGTTAATTCTGTGAAAAAAATTGTGCCTATTCGTTGAAAAGTAGCCAAACTCTGTACTTATTTATGAAAATTATTTAAATTGTTAATAATTCTTGTAAATTAACAAAGAGACATACACAGTGTCATCGGAAAGACATTCTTAGTTGACTCTGTAAAAAATTGTGCCTATTCCTTGAAAAATAGCCAAACTCTAACTATGTTTATGAAAATTCTTTTCATAATTAATAATTATTGTAAATACCAAAAATGCGCGTCCTAGCGTATGGCATTGGCGTGCATTCTAAGTTCTAAAACTAGATCAAGGATAAATATCACTGGCTTATCTATACATTTTTTCCGTGCCTAATCAATTAAGGTGCTTCAAACGTGTCGGTTTTTAAAATAATGCAAAATACGGCTACAAGTATAAATTGTTTGATATAATATTTTTATCCTTTTTTTGAAATATAGTACTACTTTTTGGAAACAACATATATACAAAAATACTATAAATTGAACACGTGTGAGAATAATTGAACAAAATTGACTGGTGATGGAGGTATAGCCTGAGTGAACTTGAATGCATTTAATCCATCTTCTTCTGAATTATTTTCTTTATTAAAACAAACTATTGCTACGCAATAATGATACATTTTATTTATTGATAAATATTTCGGCGAATGACGGGAGCTGGAAAAAGAGGCTATTCGTACCGAAATTCGGACACACAAATTGCCAAAATTTTTTGGTACGAGTATTAATTAATTGAATTTTATATGATGGAATTTATTAAATTTTACAAACTAATTATAACATTATAATTATTGTAACATAGTACCTAGAAAATTGTGCTGCACACTTGCAGTTACAATTGTATATTATCCAAACCAATAGATTTGCCTACACCCGTACGCAAAGATGAAAATTCAATCTTTTTATTATAAAATATAAAATTTTTGTTTTAATTATCAAAGATATTATAAATCTCTTAGAACCCACGCGCCCGTAGTTAAAATTCTACCTTAATTGGCCCAATAGATTTTGCTGCAGCCGCGCACAGAGGAAAAACAATTTATAACATAAAAACACTTTCATTCACATTGTCATAACATCTTTTCTTTATTTTAAAAATAGAATAATATATCCAAATATCAAATCATTCTGACACACTTAGCTAGAACTATCTGCCTTATTTGAAATGAAATTGGTCTAGTTACACAATTATTATTATTATTACTAATATTTTGTAGTTAAAATGATTAGTTTTTCACACAACTTACCACAAAAACCAACGACACATTGCACCAATCGACTTCCTTCATTTTTTTTCTTCTCTCTTACAACCCGTTTTTGACCTCATTTAAATTTTTGACTGGAATTGTAACTTGTGGTTCGTGAAATCAAATCCTTCATTCTCATTCTATTATCAATTTTTGGTACTTAGAGATATTAATGATTATTATTGGTTTCAGGAGAAATAACATTTGAGGTAAGCACTTGAAAGTTCAATTATCGTGAAAATCTTTTTAGAGAAGAAATAAAAAAACCAATGGTTTTGATGATGCACTGATGATGATAATATTGTGTAGAATAGAGGACTAAACAAATTACATTATAATCAGTACTTACTTAAAAAAGTACACACTATTGTAAATCTTAGAGGACATTGACTTTCTCAGACAGTTTATTCAAACGTTTCATTGTTCGTTGTTCTTTTCAAACATCTTCATAATAAAAGAGAATTTCTGTAGTGTCAAAATAGCATCTAGGAGTAGCTAGTTGCAGAATGAGGTTTATAAATTTAAAGATTCATTAATCTTACGTTCTGAGTCTAGTATCTCTTTCATTTTTGGATTCTGCATTGCCTGAATTTCCTCCAACGACCTTCCTTTAGTTTCAGGCATAATCCAAAAGGTGATCAAAGATCCAAAAAGTGCTGTTGTTGCAAAAAAGAAAAAGGTCGTATAAATACCAGCAGCGTTGCTTAAAACAGTGTAACCTGCTGTAGTTCCAAAAGCGAAGCATGATCCCATAACCATCCCACAGGCTACCGCGTTTCCTTTCACATTTATCGGAAAAAGTTCGCCTTGCACAATGTAGGGAACAGAACCTATTCCAAACTGATACACTATTTGAAAACAAACCAAAGCCACAAGTGGCAGAAAACTAATAGATGAGACATCAGCCTCAAGGTACAATTCCATAAAGAAAAATAGACCAACGCTTCCTAAGCAAAGAGAGGCTAATAACCCAGTGGACAAAAAAAGAGTTCTTCTATTAAATCTCTCTATCACTATGTGAGTTCCAAAACAAGCCAGTAATTCAATTCCATGAAGGATTATTACTTGAACTCCTGGATCTATAGGAAGACTACTTCTATCGAAAATTTCCTGAGCATAAGACAAGATTGCCACTACTCCTGATAACAGTTGTGTCATCTTTAGGAAAAATATGATCAGCAACCCTCTACGGTTATGGCTTTTGTTGATCAACTCCCAGAAACTGGAAGTTTTTAGTTTTTTCTCTTCTTCTATAGCCAATCTCATTTCTTGGATTTCTGAAGTCAATTTATTTGGGTCACTAATTCCTCTCAACTTCATCAAACATTTCATCGCATCATCATTGTGACCTTTCATTAGGTAATAATAAGGTGTTTCTGGTAAAAATGGAAACATCAGAAGGAAAATTATTGGTAATGTCGCGGATGAAAAGTTCAAAACATTGTATGATGTGTATGTTGCAACAATGGTAAAGACGAAAACTCCTGTTGTCATTGATATGAGCATCATGTTAACTAGAATACCTCTGATGCTCTTTTCAGAAATCTCAGCCAGATAGATTACAAGGGAATTAAAAGTACTGCCCTGGCCCACTCCGGCAATAAATCTCGCAATGTAGAGATACACATAGTTGTTTGCGAAGATGATGAGCATCCAGCCAATCAATCCTGGTAGGGAAAAAAGTAGTAAGGTGTACTTCCGGCCTATGCGATCGATGAATAATGGATTTATCAATCCTCCAAGAAGGTCCCCGAGGTTGTATAGTGATATTATCAAACTTCCTTGTTCATTTGTTACTTGAAATGCTGAACTGTTGCTGGTCAAGTAGGGTATAGCTGGTGATGGCCAAGCTCCATAGGATCCCCAAGCTGCCATCGAGATGCACGCTGTAAATTTTATATATTGGATCAGTTAGATTATTACAATTATTAAACAATAGAGAGTGCCGGAAAAGAAACATTTTTTTATTAAAAACTTTTGTTCAAAACTATGTCATGAAATTTTGAAAGCTTTTTCCACCCCTGCCCTTCTTTGTTACAGATCATCATAAAGTACTTAACATCCCAAGAGTAACGTCACAAATACACCCCCACCCCCCAACCTTAAAAACAAAATTTGTTTTCCATTGGATTCTATGGATGCTAAATAAATAATTGTGCAACTCTCAACATTTCCATGCAACTTTGGATAAACAATCTAACATGACGGCGGGTACAATTTTGTGTAGAAATACGTAGTAAAGGATATAGAAAATTATTTCCGGTCATATGTTCGATTGAGTGTTTCAATCACAGTAAAAATAAGGGAAAAATATTTTGCGAAGGAAAAATGATTCCAAAAAATCTTGAAAAAGCACAATATCATTCTATTGAATAGATTGTTGAGGTAATGGAGGCAATAAACAAAAAGAAAAAAGACAAATTAATGAAGAGGAACGTTTTTACCATTATTAAAATTCGTATTGCTTTTTTAATTCTTATTAAATATATAGTGCATATATTTTCTTATAAAAATTAATTTATTCAAAATGTTCAAATGGTTTTAATTTTAATGTTATATTTCAGAAAGAAAAGTTGGACTTATCATTGAAAAGGTTCTGGCTGCATAGTTTGAATATAAGCTACAAAATAGCCAAGCTCTGAATTTGTTCATAAAAATTGTTAAAATAATTTATAATTATTGTAAGCAAATTGAGTCTATTTGTTTAAACATGGCGAAACTCTTCATTTGTTTATAAAAATGGTTTAAATAGTTAACGAATCTTGGTAATTTGCAAAGCGTCATAAAAGAGAATGAAAGGGAAGATATCCTTAGATAATGATGTAAAATAATTGAGCCCATTGGTTGAAAAATAGCCAAAGTCTGTACTAAATAAAAATAGTTTGAGTAAATGATGATTCTTGTAAATTTACAAAACAACATGAAAAAGCACCTTAGTTTGAGGATTCTTAATTGACTTCGTGGAAAAATTGTGCTTATTCCTTGAAAAATATTCAAACTCTGAATATTTCTATAATAATTGTTTACAAATAATTGATAATTCTTTGAAATTTGCAAAGCGTCTTAGAAAAAAGTAATCGGAAAGATATCCTGAGTTAAATCTGTGAAGAAATTGAGCCTATTCGTTGAAAAATAGCCAAAACCTGAACTTATTTATGAAAATAATTTTAATAAATTATCAATCTTGAAAATTTGCAAAGCATCATAGAAAAAAGTCATCGGACAGATATTCTCAATTAATTCTGTAAAAATAATTGAGCCTATTCCTTGAAAAATAGCCAAACTCTGAATATTATTATAATAATTGTTTACATAATTAATAATAATCATTGTAAATTTGAAAAATATCGTATAAAAGAGTTTTTGGAAATACATTCTTTGTTATTACATGAAAAAATTGAGCTTATTCGTTGAAAAATGGCCAAACTGTATATTCATTCATGAATTTTATTTAAATAATTGATAATTCTTCAAAATTTGCAAAGCGCTTTAGAAAAAAAGTCATTGGAAAGATATTACCAGTTGAATCTGTAAGAAAATTGAGCCTGTTCGTTGAAAAATAGCCAAAGTCTGTATTTGATAATGAAAATTGTTCAAATAATTAATTATTCTTGTAGATTTAAAAAAAAAACATGAAAAAGCACCTGAGTTTAAGGATTCCTAATTGACTTCGTGGAAAAATTGTGCCTATTCCTTGAAAAATAGTCAAACTCTGAATATTTCTATAATAATTGTTTACATAATCAATAATTATCGTCAATTTGTAAAATATAGTAGAAAAGAGTTTTTGGAAATAAATTCTTTGGTATTACGTAAACAAATTGAGCTTATTCGTTGAAAAATGGCCAAACTCTTCATTCGCTTATGAAAATTATTCAAATAATTGATAATTCTTTGAAATTTGCAAATCGTCTTAGAAACAAGTAATCGCAAAGATATCCTGAGTTAAATCTGTAAAGAAAATGAGGCTATTCGTTGAAAAATAACCAAATCCTGAACTTATTTATGCAAATACTTTAAATTAATGATCAATCTTGGAAATTTGCAAAGCATGATAGAAAAAAATCATCGAAAAGATATTCTTAGTTAAGACTGTAGAAAAATTGAGCTTATTTGTTGAAAAATAGCCAAAGTCTGTACTAAATAATAAAAATAGTTCAAACAAATGATGAATTTTGGAAATTTGCAAAGCATCATAGAATAAAGTAATCGGAAAGATATTCTTAGTTAATACTGTACAAAAATTGAGCTTATTTGTTGGAAAATAGCCAAACTCTGAACTAAATAATAAAAATAGTTTAAATAAATGATGCATTTTGGAAATTTGCAAAGCGTCATAGAATAAAGTCATCGGAAGGATATTCTCAGTAATTCTGTAAAAAAAATTGAGCTTATTTCTTGAAAAATAGCCAAACTCTGAATATGTTTACAATAATAGTTTACATAGTTAATGAATCTTGAAAAGCAAAGCATCCTTGAAAAATAGCAAAACTCTGAATATGTTTATAATAATTGTTTACATAATTAATAATCATTGTAAATTTGCAAAATA
>CAKNYM010052870.1:307593-323676 GCA_932195095.1 Andricus curvator
ATGTAAGGGAAAAGAGAAGAGGGAAAGTAAGGGCAGTGAGGGAAAATCAGGGAAGAAGAAATAGGGAAAATTAGGAAAGGAGAAGTAGGTGAAGGAAGGGGACGTGAGTAGAGGAAAGGTATTGGAAGTAAGAGGAAAGTACGTGAGGGGAAGTAGGGGAAGTAACTGGAGGGAAAGTACAGGCAGCACGAGGATATAAAGGGGGGAAAGTAGGGGAACTAAGGAGCCGAAAAGTGGGAAAAGTTAGGAGAAGTAAGGGAAGTGTGAGGAAATGAAGTAAGGAAAGTATAAGTGAGGCGACATAAGGAGAGAAGTAGATGATGTGAGAGGAAATAAGGGGGGAGGAAGCTAGAGGAAGTCAGAGAAAATGAGAGGAAAACTAGGGGAAGGGAGAGATAATGAGGCCCGAGGAAGTAGGGAAAATTAGGAAGGGAAGTAGGGGCAGTGAGGGGAAATAAGGAGAAGAAAAGTAGGAAGAAGAAATGAGAGGAGGTATGTACTGGTAGTGAGGGAAAATTAGCGGAAATTAGAGGAGCGATAGTAGCGGATGTTAGAGGAAATAAGGAGAGGGAAAGTAGGGTCAGTGTAAGAAAATAGGGAGAGGGGAATTAGGGGAAAGTAAAGAGAGAAAAATTAGACGAAAGAAGGGGACATGAGTGGAGGAAAAGTATAGGAAGTAAGGATAAATTAAGTGAGAAGAAGTTAAGGGAAGTGAGGAGAGGGAAAGTAGGGTCAGTGACGAGAAACTAGAGGAGACGAAGTAGGGAAAACGCGGAGAGAAGAATGAGGGGAAGGAAGGGAAAGTAAACGAAATGAGTGGAAATGAGGAGAGAGAAAATAGGGAAAGTGCGGCGAAATCAGGGGAGAGAAATTTAGAAAAAGTTAGAAAAAGTTACAGGAAATGAAGCGAGAACCAGGGGAAGGGAGAGATAATGAAGAGTGAGGAAGTAGGAAAAATTAGGTAGGGGAAGTAGATGAAGTGAATGTAAGTGAGGGAAACTAGGGAAAATGATCAGAAATGAGGGTGAGTATGGGATGGGAAGTGATGGCCGGAAAAGGGAAGTAGGGGAAGGTGATTGTTAGCAAAGGAAGCGAGGAGAAAGGAAAGAGAAAGGAAGTAGAGGAGAAGGAAATGTGCACTAATCATTACGAAGAGTGAAGTGAGGGGAGAGGAAGTAGGGAAATGTAAGGGGAGTAGAGGAAGGGATGTATTAGAGAGGGTGGTTTGAACGACGTAATTAACGTCCTAATAGGCTGCGAAACCTTTTTTTTTAATAATTTTTTTTTTTTTCAGAAAATGGTCGACGTAACGACAGCTTTACCAGCTGATACTGGGTCGTTGATGGGACGAACCAGGGGTGCATTCAGATCTATGAGATCAGTTTTAGGAGAAGGTGGAGAATACCTTCAAGGATTAGGAAACAGAATCGGATCTGCCCTCAGTAATAGTTTGGAGGAAAGTGATCTGGCGACCCCATCATCTTCATCTCCACTTCAAGCTCTCGTCAAAGATGAGGAACTTGGTAGAAAAAAATTAAGACTCCCAAAGTAATTACAGAAAAAAATTATTAAAACTTGCATTTTTTTAGATTAGTACAGTGGGCATTAGATTGGTGCAAAAAAAAATATATTGTTCATTAAGGGGGAAAAGCGGTGCATAGGATATTTTTTATAACAAATGCAAGATTTTAGACGTTTTTTAATTTTTTTTATGTTTTAAATTTAATTTTAATTTTTTTTATTTTTATTTTTAAATAAAAGAACTGAATTTTCGGCTCTCATTGTAAAATTGTATCTTTTAATGTAAAGTTTATTCAAAATCAGTAGAAAAATACAAAATTATCAAACAACATTGTAGTTACATAATTACTAAAATATTTTTTTATTTTAATTTCAGCATTGTACATTCGATAAAAATATTCTCACTGCAGTAAAAATACAAATTATAAAAAACATGATAATTAAAAGATTCTTTAAAAATTATTTCTGTAAAAGTAAAATATTTTTCTCAAAGTCACACTGTAGTAAAAATTCAAAATTATCATAAAAATTGTACTTGAATTATTATTAAAATATTCTTTAAAAGTTTCAGCGATGTACATTTGATGAAAACATTTACTGCAGTAAAAATACAATGTTGTCAAAAAACATTCTAGTTAACGAATTCTTGAAAAAAATTACATTCGATGAGAAAATTTTTCTTCAATATACAACAAATGTACAACAAATTTTATTTTTAAAATTTTTTTCAAAAATTTTAAATTTTATCAATTTTTAAAATTGAGATGTGATGAATTTTCTGTTATGATTTGAAATTATTCATGTAAAATTAAAATAATTATCTTAAATTTACACTGTAGTAAAAATACAAAATTATTAAAAACATTGTAGTTGAATAATTATTAAAATATTCTTAACAAATTTTTAACGATGTAAATTCTTTTGGATAAAAAATTATATAAAAAATACAACCTTGTTCAAACATTTTTAATTTTTTTCATTTTCAATAATGAAATGCTATGAATTGAATAATTTCCAAATGATACAAATCTTCAAATTTTTATTTTATAAATTACGTAAATTTGTTTAAAATATTTGAAATTTTTAAGGGTATAAGTACAAAAATGTTCCAAAATCACAATTCTCGGCGACAAAAATTTTTTCAGTTTTGAATAAAGTTCGGATTCTTATTCTTAACATTCTTTTTTAGTTTAATTCAAGACTAAAGGCTTCTAATTTAAATTTTTTTTGAACGGCGAAAATTACTGAAAATTTATTTTTTGATTATAAAAAAATTTTTCTAATCAATTTTAATGTTGAATTAAAATTTGTATATGTAATATCAATTTTATATTCTGAAATTTTAGAAGGCTTGACTTTGAAACATTCAATTTAGTTTTCTATTTCAAATTGTTTTCAATTTTCAATTATTCAGTTTTGTATGATTTCAATGTTAAATTATTTAATTTTGAACAATTTTAATTAAAAATAATACAATTTTAATTCCCTTGAATTTAAATTTCTTATTGTTTTGAAATTGTCCTATTTTCTTCAATTCTGGATTCTGCAATTCAAAATAAAAATTTTGAATTTTGAATTTTTTGAAACTAATTTTTCCTGAACAAAATTTTTAATTATTGTTTCAACAATTTTTGACACGACTGAAAAATCCCGAAAAACCAAATTGCCGACACTTTAAAATTCCCTTATCAGAGAATTCCCCAATAAAAAAATTCCCGAAATTATAAAATTGCCGGAATATAAAAATCTTGAATTAAAAAATTCCCGACAGTTTATAATATTACAGAATTTGAAAATTCCCGAATAATAAAATTCCTGATAAGAAATTACCGAATTATAAAATATCCGAACTAGAAAATTCCTGAATTTAAATAGTTGAAACATTGTTCTTTAATAAACATTATTTATTTATTTCATGTTAAAATCTTAAAATTCATTTTTGTATAAAATTATTGTTATTTTAAATTCGAACATAATTTAAAAAAACTTTAAACATTAAAAAAAATGTTTTCTGATGACAATTTTTGATTATTGTATTTTTAATAAATAAATAATATTTATCAAATAACAATTCTGTTCATTGTTTAAATTCGGGAATTTCATAAATCGGTAATTTTTTAATTCGGATATTTTATAATTCGGCAATTTTCTTTCAGTAATTTTATTATTCGGAATTTTAAATTCGGTAATATTTTAAACTGTTCGGGAATTTTATTATAGGGCTATGTTCCAATTTTTGTATTTCGGTAATTTTATAATTTCTTCAATTTTATTATTCGGGAAGTACGACTCAAAAATCCCGAAAAATGAAATTCCCGACACTGTCAAATTCCCGAATTGGAAAATTCCTGAATAATAAAATTCTCGATTAATAAAATTTTCGAATAATTAAATTTCCGAATTGAAAAATTCTCGAATAGCAAAATTCCTGAATTATAAAATTCCCTAATAATAAGATTCCCGAATTAGAAAATATACAAATAGAACATTCCCGAATTTTAACAATTAAATTTTTTCTTATAGATATTATACTATAATTATTAAAAATACAATAATTAAATATTTTTATAAAAAAAAATATATTTGTGATGTTTAAAAATTTTTAAATTATTGATTGAATTTAAAATAACAATATTTAAAGAAAAGTATGTTTCTGAAATACATTTTTTTCAATTATATATTTTTTTATATTAAATTATATATATTTTTAATTCAAACTATAATATTAGAAACTTTACACAATAAAAATATTTTTTTTTAAATTTTATAAGTCGGGAATTTTCCAATTCGGGAATCTTGATATTCGGAAATTTTATTATTCGGGAATTTTATTGTTCGGGAATTTTATTATTCGGGAATTTTCAAATTCGGGCATTTTACAGATTCGAGAATTTTATTTTTCGGAATTTTTCAGTCGCACCTTTCAAATTCTGTAATATTATAAACTATCGGGAATTTTATTATTTAGGAATTTCCCAATTCGGGAATTTTATTATTCGAGATTTTTCAGTCGATCCGTCGGGAATTTTATTTTTCGGGATTTTTCAGTAGTCCTCAGTTTTTTAAACTTAAAATTTAAAAACTTTTTTCATAATTTTAATTTTTCATTTTTTTATATTATTACTTAATTAATTAAATAATTATTAATGATGGCATATTTCTGAATAGGTTTGGAAATGGCATGTCTTATGAAGATTACGAAGCAATGGCTCGACACAAAATGGAACGGCCGATAGTAAAAAACAATCCAATTCGAACTCCCGATATTAGTCCAGAATCTATAGAACCTATTCAGGAAAAGGATATTAAGGCCACAGGTCCTGATCCTTACGACAAATTAAATTACAAAACCGGTAAGAATTATTTAAAATTTATTTAATTTTACTAATAAGTTAATATCTACTCTTTTTATTAGTCGACAAAGGGAGAAATCTGCTTTGGGGTATTGCTACTTTACAACAACAACAAAAAACAGTTTTTCAACTAAAAATAAAATATTCATAAAATTTCATCATTTCCAAAATTGTAAAGAGCAGGACAAAATTAATTTATAAAAGCGACTGTGGTTGCGAATGTTTGGTATGGGTCGAGGGGGAAACAACTCTTAAGGCTCTTAAAACGCCTCGAGGTTTCGCTAGATCCATAATTACGTCTACAAAAATGCATTTTTTATTTTCATATTTTAACCACATAATCTGAGGGCAATTTTACTGGAGGGAACATACCGATTTATGCGAAAAAATTTTATTTTTTTATTTTTTTAATTGAAAATTGAGTCTGCGCCTGTAAAATGCAACGCGCCAGCCAACACTGTATGCCGGGCTGCAGTTACCCGGTGCAGCTTCAAGTCGCATAAAATCTAAAAATGAATAATAATAACATATAAAGATAATTTGTCGAAAATATATATAATATCCTAATAAGTAAGGAAGTTATTGTTTTCTTACCATGAAACCAACTAACCATCAAAATTAAGTGCAGTATTTAAAATAATAAATAATAATAAATTGGAAGACTAGATATTTATTAAATATTTCTAAAACCTTTCTGAAGAATTTATGTATGTTTATTAAAAAAAAAATGTTTTTCATGAACCTGTAGCGTGCCGCAGTTATAACCTCAAAATTCAATTGCCTCATTTTTCTCCATAAATACTAGTAATACTAGCAATACTAGCAATAACAATAATAATGATAAAAGAGCCAACTTAAGCCTGAGACATTAATATAAAATATAACTTTAATATTTTGGGTGACTGCAACCCGGCATACAGTGTTAGTGGCGCGTTGCATTTTACAGGCGCAAAAAAACACTTTTTAATTACAAAAATTGTTTTTTTCGAAAAAATCGCTATGCTACCTCCAGTAGAATTGCCTTTATAATATGCGGTTAAAATATTACACTAAAAAAATGCATTTTTGTAGATGTATTATGGATGTCGCTAAAACCCCAGTCATTTTGAGAGCCTTAAGAATGGATTACATAAAAACAAGCAAACTTTCAGCCAAAAAAGATGGATGAAAGTATGAATTTTCAATTAAAAAATATACCTTTTTAGCCAAATAGTTAAATTTTTCACCAAAAAAGTAAACATTTTTTATCAAAAATTCAATAATTAAATTTTTAGGAAAAAATTGATTTTTAACTAAAAGTGAACGAATTTTCAACAAAATATTTTAACTGTAGAAGTTCAATTATCAGTTAAAGAATAAATTTTCAATCAAAAAAGAACTTTTTTTTTTTAATAGTTCAATTTTCAACCAAGGAGATAATTTTTTTAACTAAAACGATGAATATTCAACTGTGATAGTTAAAATTTCAGTAAAAAAGTAAATTTTCATGAAATAAAAAACGAACCTTCAGCGAAAGAGATGAATCTTCAATTAAAATTATGAATCTTAAACTGAAATAGTTTAATTTGCATTTAAAAAATAAATTTTTAATAAAAAAATAACGATTTTCCACCAAAATAGTTCAATTTTCAACCAACGGAATGAATTTTTAATCCAATAGTTAAATTTTCAACTAAAAAAGATAAATTAATAATAAAAAAAGGAATAGTTTAATTTTTACTTTAAAAAGTAATTTTCAAAAAAAAAAGATCTTGAATTCAAAAACATGAATTTTCAAGGAAAAACACCGATTTTTTACCCAAAAAAATGAATTTTCAACAAAATATGTTAATTTTCTACCAAATAGTTAAATTTTCATCCAAAGGATTAATTTTCTACGAAAGAATTTAAATTTTTAACTAAATACATGAATTTTTAACCAAATAGTTACATTTTCAACCAAGAGGATTAATTTGCAATTAAAAAGTCGAATTTTCAACAAAATAAATTAATTTCGAACTAAATAATTGAGTTTGTAACTAAAGAAGATTTATAATAAAAAACGTAATAGTTTAATTTTCAGTCGGAAAAATTAATTTTTAATAAAAAAAGAACGAATTTTAAACAAAAAAGTTGAATTTACAATTAAAACGATAAATCTAAAACTGCAATAGTTAAATTTTCAGTTAAAAAATAAATTTCCAACCAAAAAACAACAATTTTTCAACAGAATAGTTCAATTTTCAAAATAAATTTTTAACAAAGTACTACATTCTTCGAACAATTAGTTGAATTTTAAAACAAGAGGATTCATTTCCTTCCAAAAAATACACATTTTTAACAAAATACAAGGATTTTCAACCAAATAAGTAAATTCTTAACCAAAAAGATTAATTTTCAAATAAAAATTCAAATTTTTAACAAAATACGTGAATTTTAACCAAATAGTTGAGTTTTAAACTTATTAAAATATATTTATAATTAAAAATGGAATAGTGTCATTTTCATTTAAAAAAATTAATTTTCAACTAAAAAAAAAACGAAATTTTCAGCCAAGTAGATGAATTTTCAAGAAAGATCGATTTTCGACCAAAGAACACGAATTTTTACCAAAATACATGAATTTTCAACTAAGAAAGACAAATTTTCACAAAAAATAATAAAATGGAATTTTCAATTAAAAACAAATTAATTTTCAACAAAATAGTTGAATGTTCAAAGAAACCTTTTTCAGATAGAATCTAGAACCTTTAACCAGAAATATGAATTTTTAATAAAGTAGTTCAACATTCAACCAAGTAGTTAAATTTTCAATTAAAAAAGATAATTTTTCATCTAGAAATGAAATGGTTAAATTTTGAAAGAAAAAAATTAATTTCCCATCCGAAAAAGAAAAATCTTCAACAAAATAGTTCAATGTTTAACCAAATAAATGTATTTTTAACAAAAATATTAAATTTCCTACAAAGTAGAATTATTTTGGACCAAAATGTTGAATTTTCAATCAAAAAGTTGAATTCGCAACCTAGAAGAATAATTTTCTACTGAAAAAAGATGAATTTTCAACTAAAAAATAAAATTTTTTAACCTTATCTTTTTCTATCCCTTAATCTATCTATTACGAATTTCAATATTTTTCAATCTATTTCTCTATCTCTCGTAACCGAGGACCCTTATAATTTTTTTTATGTTATTCTATCTCTTTAATATAAATTTGAATCTTTTTCTATCTTACGCGATGGAGATAGAGAAGAGAGGATTGAAAAAGATTGACGTAAATTTGGATTGATAAAGAGATAATTAAAGATTGACATTGATAGGCGTAGAAAAGAATGAGGTAAATAAGAGATTGAAAAAGATAGACGGGAATTTAGATTGACTGAGAGATAGAAAAAGATTGACGTGGATAGACAAAGGATAGGATGAGATAGCGAAGTGGGTATTGACAAAAGATAAATGTGAATTTAGATTGAAAAAGAGATAGAAAAAGATAGACGTTGATAGATGCAGGATAGAATAAGATAGAAAAGAGGAGATTGAAAAAGATAGACGGAAATTTAGATCGACAGAGAGACAAAAAAAGATTGACGTGGATAGATGAAGGATAGGATAAGATAGGGAAGAGAATATTGAGAAAGATAGACGTGAATTTAGATTGACAGAGAGATAGAAAAAGATTGAAGTCGATAGAAAAAGGATAGGATGAGATAGCGAAGAATGTATTGAGAAAGATAAACGTGAATTTAGATTGACAAGTAGATAGTTGAAGATTGACGTAGATAGATGGAGGATTGGATGAGATAGAGAAGAGGGGATTGAAAAAAATAGACGTTGATAGGCGTAGGAAAAAATGAGGTAAAAAATAGGAGATTGAAAAAGATAGACGGGAATTTAGATTGACAGAGAGATAGAAAAAATATTGACGTGGATAACTAAAGGATAGTATAAGATAGAAAAAAGGGAATTGAAGAAGATAGACGGAATTTAGATTAACAGAGAGATAGAAAAAGATTGATGTGGATAGACAAAGGATAGGATGAGATAGCGAAGAATGTATTGAAAAAGATAAACGTGAATTTAGATTAACAAGTAGATAGTTAAAGATTGACGTAAATAGATGAAGGATTGGATGAGATAGAGAAGAGGGGATTGAAAAAGATAGACGTTGATAGACGTAGGAAAAACTGAGGTAAAGAACAGGAAATTGAAAAAGATAGATAGGAATTTAGATCATCAGAGAGATAGAAAAAGATTGACGTGGATAGACAAAGGATAGGATGAGATAGCGAAGAATGTATTGAAAAAGATAAACGTGAATTTAGATTGACAAGTAGATAGTTGAAGATTGACGTAGATAGATGGAGGATTGGATGAGATAGAGAAGGGGGGATTGAAAGAAATATACGTTGATAGACATAGGAAAAAATGAGGTAAATAATAGGAGATTGTAAAAGATAGACGGGAATTTAGATTGACAGAGAGATAGAAAAATTTTGACGTGAATAGACGAAGGATAGGATAAGATAGAAAAGAAGGAATTGAAAAGGATAGACGAAATTTAAAAGTTAGACGGGAATTTAGATTTACCGAGAGAAAAATATTGACGAGGATAGAAAAGTATAGGATAAGATAGAAAAGAGGGTATTGAAGAAGATAGACGGAATTTAGATTGACAGAGAGATAGAGAAAGATTGACGTGGATAGATAAAGGATAAGATAAGATAGGGAAGAGAATATTGAAAAAGATAAACGTGAATTAATATTGAAAAAGAGATAGAAAAAAAGTATTGAACAAGATAGACAAAGAGATAGAATGGGATACATCTCCACCTCTTTCTATCATAAAGATTTAAAATTATTCAAAAAGATAGGATCTCTATCTTTTTACTTCCAGCAGAGCAGCGGATGACCAGAGTTGTTTCCCCCTAATGGTGTTGTGTGTCTGACTAATATATGTGCATGGCAATCATTATGTTTCATAAATCCATATCGCAAATGATAAACAGAATATCTTGTTCAAAAAGATGATACTTTAAATCGCAAACCACCGAGCTAAACGACAGTAAACCAGCCACTGGCTACATACCGACTGACTATGAGGTAAATATTTGCATTACCATCAGTCGCTAAAGTAGAAACCTAGGTTACCTTCAGCCGGTAAAGTAGGAATCCGACGAATATTTTTGCCCCAGTCAATGATGTATGGTTCTACATTACCGACCAAGACTCAAGGGTCCCAATAGGGTTTACAATAAAAAGCGGTTTACAGGTTTCGTGACATCATTATATGAAAATATAAATGTGAATAACAACTTTTTTTTATGCTTGAATAAATAAAAATCGCTTTACTCCCTTTTCCACCCTTGTGTGCACACCCAATTCTATCGACGTTATTACACACCCGGCGTACCCTGGGGCCCACTTCCCTTTTTACCAATTTTTAAAATAATTATGCAATTTAAATCGTTTCCTTGTCGTTAGTTCCAATAATCAAACATCAAAAGTGAATAACTTAATAAGAAATTAATAATCCACACAAAGATAAATTTTTATATCGTAGGTACCCATGTACCCTGGGTGTGTGCGCGACACATGTATACCAGTGCTCCCAGCGATGGCTCGGTGCGCTACTGCGCTTGCGTCAAGTAGAGCCAATGAGACTCTTCTCTTCACGCATGCGCAGTATTTGCTCGGGGCCTTCGTTAGGAGCTCTGGTGTATACTTTGAAGTCGATTATTTTTGCTGGAAAAATTCATAAATAAATTCTAAGTACACAGTTTGCTTAAAAATGGGGTTAATAACGAAGATACGAAGGCCCTTAACGAAATTTTTATTTTTACTCCACTGAAATGCAAAAATGTATCGCGGCGGGCAACCGGGTGTGCACACAAGGGTTGATGAGAAGCGATATAAGGTATCATCCTTTTTGAACGGTATGTTATATTTTATCCAATTAAAAATAACAACTTTATCTTTGTTTTCACGAAGCAAGGGCTCCCACTCGCTATCAGACGGTCGTTTTTCGTTTAGGTAACTCGACATGCTGTATTTAATGTGTTCGTGTTTCCCACAGTAAATTATTTTCATCTGATAAGTATTTCTTACCCCTTCCCTTGTGGCTTGTTGTTTTACTGATTTTTTTTTGACCCGCCCGATGCAATAACCAGCCTGACGTTCGAAAACGCGTAAAAGTATTGTCCGATAATTTCAAAGAAAGAAAATTTTCAAAATCGGAAAATCAATTTTTTGAAAACTTTTAATTCTAGATAATAAGGAAGAGAAACCTTTTCCTCTAGAATTTGTTTTTGCCAAACGTTTATAAAAAGTATATAGTTTATGCAGTATATAACGGTAAAAAGTATCGAGGTAACTTCGACTTTCAAACAACTTTCAGTCAGGGATTTGTTCAGCAATGTTGAATGAATTTTTTTGGAAAATCTCATATCGAATCGTTGAAAATTTACTGAGATATTCAGACTGGGAAAAAGTACTCGACGTCTGCCCGCGCAGACTGAACTTCGAGAACGCTGCCTCACAGAGCAGTCCTCGCGACGCATTAGCTAACAGCGCGGGCAGTCGAGTACTTTTTCCAAAGCTGACTATCTCAGTAAATTTTCAACGATTCGATATGAGATTTTCCAAAAAACTTCGTTCAACATTGCTGAACAAATCACTCACTGGAAGTTGTTTGAAAGTCTAAGTTACCTAGATACTTTTTACCGGCGAAACCAAGAAAACACAATTATGGATTGACCTCATTTTACAATTAAATATTACTAAACAATAAGCGATTGTTAACTTTTTTATGATATCCTAGGCATCGCTAGAGTATTTTGAATACGTCCTACAAATATGAACTCATTTCAATAATATTTGGCCTAAGTTAGAACGATTTCAGTTTTAAAACTTAATTGAATCAGGGAGAAACTTTTTTTCAGTATTTCGTTTTTATTATTAAAAACAAACGTTTGGCAAGACAAATTCTAAGAGGAAAAGGTTTCTCTCCCTTATTATCTAGAATTCTACGTTCTCAAAAAATTGATTTTTCGATTTTGAAAATTTTCTTTTGTTTGAGACGATCGGCCAGTACTTTTACGCGTTTTCGAGCGTCGGGCTGGTTATTGCATCGGGCGGGTTAATAGAACACTGTTGTGGGCTCATAAGGAGAGCTCGCGACATGTGCGTCGCTGGTCTGGAGCTTCACAGGGTGAGAGTACATAAAAATCCATTAGGTGCGTTTTTTTTAACCTTACTTTCCAAAATATCGAGGTTCAAGTATTTACCTAATCGATTTTGATAAATTTTCATCTTGTCAAGCCCTAGTCGAATCAGCGACGCACATCTCGCGACCTCTCCTTGTCAGGCAATGTTGCAATTTTTCTGTGAAAGCTTTTTAATTAATTGTGAAATGAGTGTGATTAAAAAGTAATTAGCAGCTGCTAACATTCTGTAAACTTTAAAAAAGCATATATTTTTCTCATAATTTAAAATTAACTTTTCCATCTTTGCGATGTACTTTAATTTCAAATTTCATTTTCAGTAACATTTTAAACAGAACTAATATTATATTGAATACATTTTAGACTCAAAATACTCTAATAGTTGCTATTTTAAGGCTTAAAAGTAGATTAGATTTCTGTCACTATACTGAGAAATAATGCACGTTTTGATTGAATACATTTTTTAAACAACGAAAACAGTTTTCATTCAGTTGAGAAAATGTATTGAGTTAATTTAATGTTTTTCTCAGTACTTATAGAGTTTTAGATATTTTTTAACTATAGTAGTAGTAACCATGTAATTAAAAATCCAACCCTAAACTTACAATTAATATTTAAATTAAGTTCACGTAGAAATCTGTACAAAAAACTGTATTATTTAAAAATTGACCAGATTTTTCAGATTTACCAAAATTTATGTGTTAGAATATTGCTTTCCACCATTGAAGTTACACTGAATTTGTATTCCCATGAAATCACATTTAGGCTCTTAGAGGTTTTTAGATTTGTAGAATTTTTTTTATAAAATAAATCAGTCCATTTTTTACATCCCCACCACTTATATGCCTATTTCAAAATTTTCTGGAAATAAAATAACTTTTTATTATTAAAGAACTCTACGATATATGTTAAATTTAGCGAATAATGTTAAGATTTTAAATAACTTGGAAATGGTCAATAAAATGTTTTATAAAGAAGTGGAAAAAATAATAAAAAGTAGTATACCTCGGCCGGTTCAGCGACAGGCTACTTACCGACTGACTATAAGGTAGATATTTGCATTATCATCAGTCGGTAAAGTAGAAACCTAGGTTACCTTCAGTCGGTAAAGTAGGAATCCGACTAATATTCTTGCCACAGTCGATTATGTATGTTTCTACATTACCGACCAAGAATCAAGGATCCCATTGAGGTGGCTAGACTCTACTTGCTCCTTTGCCGCATTACGGGAATAAAGAATTTGCTACTCAACGATGTTTCTGTGTAAGACAGATTGATCTTCTACAGGATTAGGAGAACAAAACTCGGTTTCCCCACCGACAGACGATAATGGTTCGTGTCCGTGCTAAGATACTGTCAGCCAATAAGTTGTTACCGGCAACAGATGGCGCCAGCGTCAGGACAGTTAAATTGGCGGGAAATTCAAAGTTACACGTGGAAACTTTAATTAAATCGGATTAAATTTTGATTAGATTAGAAATGTACGATTCCCAGCTAAAATTGGAAATCGAATTCAATCCAACGATGTCTCTCAGAATCCAAATATTTTAAATTTTTTCCAAACACCATCGCTGAAAGAAAACTGAAAGAACCGTTTTCTCGAACCGGCCTAGGTATACTACTGTAAAATTATGTAAATGAAAAATGGTGTACTTCAAGTTTAATTTTTAATTTAAATATAAAAAACATTTTTGAGAATAATTAAATCACTCTCTCGTAGATTCGAGACCGTATTATGTTAATTATTATTTTTTCTCAAAAAAAAAAAGTTTCTCTAACTAAAAATTTTTCAGATATGCCTTGCAGTAGTGGATCGAGCGATCAAGATGGTTATGGTCCTAGTACGAGTTTAGATTCGAATATGGATGGCCGAAAAATGTGGCAAAGATCATGTATGTATAAAATATTAGAAACTAGAAAATAGGATCACTAATTGTAAATTTAAAAAAAAAACATAAATATTCATAGGGATTCAATAAAAATGTTAAAAATAAAAAGTTTCCCTCTTCCAATTCAGAAAAAAAGATCGAAAATTAAAAGTTCTACCTTTCAACTCAATAAGAATGCTAAAAAGATAAATAGCCTTTTCCAAATAAAAAAAAATCTTCTTTCCAACTTCATGAAAATCTTAAAAATAAACAAATTTCTCTTCTCAAATTCAGAAAAAATTAAAAACCCAAAAAATTTTCCCTTCCAAATTAATGAAAATGATGAAAAGAAGAAATAGCCTTTTCCAAATCAGAAAAAGATAAGAAAAAAATTTCCTCCTTTCCAGCTTCCTGAGAATCTTAAAAATAAAAAAATTTCTGTCTTTAAATTCAGAAGGAATTAAAAACCCAAAATGTTGTCCCTTCCAAATCAATGAAAGTGTTAAAAAGAAAAAATAGCCTTTTCCAATACAGAAAAAATAACAAAAATTTATTTATTTCCCACTTTATAATAATCTTAAAACCAAAAAAACGTCTTTCTTTTAAAATTCAGAAATAAAAATAAATAAACTTAATTTCATTCCTTCCAACTCAATAAAATTGTTAAAAATGAAAAATAAGCCTTCTCCCATTTCATTAAATATAGAAAACTAAACTTTCCAACTCGAGAAAAATCGAAAAAATATCAAATTTCCCTTTTTAAATTCAGAAAAAAAAAATTGAAATTTTCATTCCAAACTCAATGAAAATGTTATAAATAAAAAATTTCCCTCTTCCAATTCAGAAATAAGGTTGAAAATTGAAAGTTTCCTTCTTCAACTCAATAAAAATGCTAAAAAGAAAAAATTCCCTCTTACAATTCGGAAAAATCAACAGAATTTCGTCATTTCCAACTCTTTAGAAATTAATAAAAAAAATTCTTTCTTCAAATCCAGGAAAAACTACAAACCAACATTTTTCCCCTTGCAACGTTATATAAATGATAAAAATAAAAAGTTTCCTTCTTCCAATTCAGAAAAAAGATCGAAAACTAAAAGTTCTACCCTTCAAATCAATGAGAATGCTAAAAAGATAAATAGCCTTTTCCAATTCAGAAAAAAATGACAAAAATTTCCTTCTTTCCAGCTTCATGAAAATCTTGAAAATAAAAAAATTCCTCCCTTCAAATTCAGAAAGAATTAAAAACCAAAAATGTTGTTCCTTCCAAATTAATGAAAATGCTGAAAAGAAGAAATAGCCTTTTCCAATTCAGAAAAATTTGACAAAAATTTCTTTCTTTCCAACTTTATAAAAATCTTAAAAACAAAAAATGTCTCTCTTTTCAAATTCATTAATAAAAATAAATAAACAAAATTTCATTCCTTCGAACTCAATAAAAATTACAAAAAAGGGACTTTTCCAATTCAGTAAAAAGTTAGAAAATATCATTTCATCCCTTCCAACTCAAAAAAATGAAAAATTAGCCTTCTTCCATTTCATTAAATATAGAAAACGAAACTTTTCAACTCGAGAAAAATCGGAAAAATATAAAATTTCCCTTTTTAAATTCAGAAAAAAAAATCAAAATCGAAATTTCCTCCATTCCAACTCAATAAAAATGTTATAAATAAAAAAGTTCCCTCTTCCAATTCAGAAATAAGGTTGAAAATTAAAAGTTTCCTTCTTCTACTCAATAAAAATGCGAAAAAAATGCCCTTTTCCAATTCGGAAAAATCAACAAAATTTCGTCATTTCCAACTCTTTAGAAATTAATAAAAAAAATTCTTTCTTCAAATCCAGGAAAAATTACAAACCAACATTTTTTCCCTTGCAACATTATATAAATGTTAAAAATAAAAATTTCCCTTCTTTCAATTCAGAAAAAAGATCGAAAACTAAAAGTTCTACCCTTCAAATCAATAAGAATGCTAAAAAGATAAATAGCCTTTTCCAATTCAGAAAAAAATGACAAAATTTCCTTCTTTCCAGCTTCATGAAAATTTTAAAACTAAAAAAATTCCTTCAAATTCAGAAAGAATTAAAAACCCAAAATGTCGTTCCTTCCAAATTAATGAAAATGCTGAAAAGAAGAAATAGCCTTTT
>CAKNYM010052870.1:343528-373997 GCA_932195095.1 Andricus curvator
TGAACAATTTAAGGTTATGTTAACATTTTTTACCGGAAACCGGTTATAGAATGTTAGGATTTTTGTTGTCGGAAATTGATATTTTTATTTTTATTTAAATCATAAAATATTATTCAGATTATCATTAGGAGTCGTCAAATTCCTAATTTTCAGTTTTCTTGGCTTCTTAGACCAGAAATCGGTTCTTTTAATAAGAAATCATTGGTTTTCAAGGAAGATAAAAAAAAAATTTCAACAATTTTAGGTTATGTTAACATTTTTTACCGGAAATCGGTATATATTTCAAAGATCCGCAATTTGGGAACAATTTAAGGTTATGTTAATATTTTTTTCCGGAAACCCGTTATGGTATGTTAGGGTTTTTGTCGTCGAAAATTGATATTTTTAATTTTCTTTAAATCATAAAATATTATTCAGATTATCATTCGGAGTCGTTAAATTCCTAATTTTCCGTTTTGTTAACTTTTTAGATCACAATTCGGTTCTTCTAATAAAAAATCATTGGATTTCAAGGAAAATAAAAAAAAATTACAAGAATTTTAGGTTGTGTTAACATTTTTCACCGGAAATCGGTATAGACTTTAAATATTTACAATTCTGGATCAATTTAAGGTTATGTTAACATTTTTCACCGGAAGCCGGTATAGATTTTAAAGAAGATTTACAGTTTTAAAACAATTTAAGGTTATGTTACGATTTTTTACTGGAAACGTATAACAAAATCATTAAATTAAAAAAAAATATATTTTTAATTTGGAATCAGTTTTGGTTATGGTATGTTAGGGTTTTTATCGTCAAAAAATAATATTTTTAATTTTTTTAAATCATAAAATATTATTCAGATTATCATTCGAATTCGTCAAATACTTAATTTTCAGTTTCTTGGGTTCTTAGACCAGAAATCGGTTCTGTTAATAAAAAATCATTGGATTTCAAGGAAGATAGAAAAATTTCAACAATTTTAGGTTATGTTAACATTTTTCACTGGAAATCGGTATAGATTTTTAAGATTTACAATTTCGGAACAATTGAAGGTTATGTTAAGATTTTTTACTGGAAACGTATAACAAAATCATTAAATTTAATCAAAGATTTATAATTTAGAACTAGTTTTAGTTATGGTATGTTAGGGTTTTTGTCGTCGGAAATTAATATTTTTAATTTTCTTTAAATCATAAAATATTATTCAGATTATCATTAGGAGTCGTCAGATTTCTAATTTTCAGTTTTTTTAAATAAAAAATCATTGGATTTCAAGGAAGACTAAAAAATTTTCAACAATTTTAGGTTATGTTAACATTCTTCACCGGAAATCTGTACAGATTTTAAAGAAGATTTACAATTTTTGAACAATTTAAGGTTATGTTAAGATTTTTTACTGGAAACGTATAACAAAATCATTCAATTTAAAAAAAAAGGTTTTTAATTTGGAACTAGTTTTGCTTATGGTATGTTAGGGTTTTTGTCGTCGAAAATTAATATTTTTAATTTTCTTTAAATCATAAAATATTATTCAGATTATCATTGGGATTCGTCAAATACTTAATTTTCAGTTTTGTTGGCTTCTTAGACCAGAAATCGGTTCTTTTAATAAGAAATCATTAGATTTCAGAGGAAATAAAAAATTTTGTGAACAATTTTAGGTTATGTTAACATATTTCACCGGAAATTGGTTATTTGAAACAAAACAAAATTAGATTCAAAATTAGTTTTATAAAAACCTTAGATTCTCCAAAATTCTTACAATATTTGAAGAATTATAGGTTAGGTTAGTATTTTTTCCTTGGACAATGATATTTTTTATGAAAATCGCAACATTATACATAATAATTCTGAAGATAAGAAATCAATTACCAGAAATGTTGCCATTACTTTCAAATTATTTTAGATAACAGATACAATTGAATACAACAATTTTGTACTAATATTAATTTTATATTAAAAAAAAATTATTTCCTAGAATTAGAATTAGGGATGTTTAAAAGGGAAATGAGGAAAACAGCATTAATTTTTCAATAAATTTTACATAATGTTTATTATTCATACTTTACTCAGAAATGTCAGGCCTCATCCAGTGGGCCTCCTCTTTTTTCATTTTGTTGAACGTGTTTGATCAGTGAACATCACAATCTCAATTTTTGTCGAGTTCACGTACAGAATTTTACGTATTCCTTATTTTTCTATAGAAAGTGACGCAGAGGCCGGTCAATTGTTAGACACGTGACTTAAAATAATAATTAAACAAGTTAGTCTCCACGAGACAAAAAAATCACCTCGCTCAGAGGCTCTGGTTAAATAAGTCTCTGTCGGTTACAAGATAAGAACGATCTTTCATTTTACAAAAAAAAAAGTATCGATCTTACTGCGAACTTCCACTCCTATGGCAATGCGAATTTCATCCTCCTCATTGAATAGCCCATACGTCACAAAAAATAGATATACTACATCTCGCTTAATGTCTCTTCGTACCTCAACATACCAGTACAGTAAAACGAAAATTAAAAAAAAAAGGTTACATACGCAAGAGGACATCCGCACAATAATCGTGAGGAAATAAAAACAAAAGAGAACCAAGATACCACAGTCAAATATACACAGTATAACAATTCGAAATTTAATTCCGAAGTAGCATTCCATTTTACAATAATAAAAAATCAACAAACGACGCGATTCTTATTTATTACAAAAGGTCGACGAGTCCACAACTTCGCTTTTCTAGTTTTGGCAAAAGATCGTGGAAAAGATCGAAACTCAAATTCATTCAAAGCCTTTTCGCAATTTTCTTCCTTCTCCTTTCTTCATCGCTTTGATTCAATTTAAAAAGTACCCAATTTTATTTTGAAAAAGTACCGAAAAATCAAAATTCTCCACCTTATTAAAGCGATTTTCCAAAACCGGAAAGGGGACTGAAATCCTTTCCTCTTTTGCTTTTTTCATTGCTAGAGAGCGGATGAGCGCAACCGTGATGTGTGTCGCTAGCGACGCACATCTCGCGACTTTGACACATTTTTTGATCAAAATGTGTTTTTGTTGTATTTTTAATAAATATAATATTGATAAAACGTGATTAAGGTTTTAATACGAAATCAGTTCGAATAAAGAAGACCAAGGGGGGTGGGGGCGCACGCGTCAATTTCACAGTTGCGCTAATCCTCTCTCTATTCATCGCCTAACTCTATCGCTGACTTTTCCATTCTCCTTTCTTCATCGCTTTGATTCAATTTAAAAAGTACCCAAAAATCAAAATTATCCACCCTATTAAAGCGATTTTCCAAAACCGGAAAGGGGACTGAAATCCTTTCCTCTTTTGCTTTTTTCACCGCTAGAGAGCGGATGAGCGCAACCGTGATGTGTGTCGCTAGCGACGCGCATCTCGCGACCTTGACGCATTTTTAAATCAAAATGTGTTTTTATTGCATTTTTAATAAATATAATATTGATAAAACGTGATAAAGGTTTTAATACGAAATCAGTTCGAATAAAGAAGCCCAAGGGGGTTAGGGGCGCACGCGTCAATTTCACAGTAACGCTAATCCGCTCTCTATTCATCGCCTAACTCTATCGCTGACTTTTCCATTAAAACACATTTGCCAAAGTGTACCACGGATTCGGGGAAGGATCGGAAAGTGGAAGTCGTTGATAAAAATCAGAGTGAAAAAGTCGCGAGTAATTATAATTATATATAATTGTATAATAAATTCTAACCTATTATAAAATTATATATCTTTATAAAATAAAGAGTCCGCGAATACGCCTAGAATCTACCGCGGACGTCAAGTGGCGCTCGGACGTCTTCAGGATCTCCTAGGAATCTTAAGGGAATCAAAAAACACGGTAAAAATATCGCGACCCCTAAACGCCACTTGACTTCCCAATCTCAGGCCCACCTTAATTAATCTCCAGCCCTCTGGCTTCACCTTGTCTAGCGCTATACGAAATGATCGTTACGGATATTATAATTTACACATATGCATAAATAACGCTCCTCGTTCAATTTACACATACATATAAAATATAATATTTGTATATATATTCTACATTACATTACTAAGTTTCGAAAAATAATATTACAATATATAGTGTGTATGTGTGTGGCTGTGTGTATTATCGACTTTTTTGCGTCATCTCCCGCTTCATAATCAAATCCTCCTCAGATCTCATCTTCCGGATCTCCTTTCATTTTTTTTTCAAACCCACACTAATTGCGCGTTAATATCCTTAAAGTTCGTAAATCGTGATTTCCATCTCGCTGAAATCAATCGACTTCGATTTACAGCCAATCACTTTCACCAAATGGAATGCTTTTCTAAAAAATAATCTCTACTCGAAATAAAAAATAATTTAGAAAATAGAATTTAGAAGATAAATATTTACAGTAGAAAAGAAATTCGAACGAGGATCAAATTAATATTATTTACAGAAGCTGATCCAATTTTTTTCAGCGAGGGGAGTCACGGAATTACTAGGTATTTCTGTAGTGTGAGTGTATGTGAATGTAAAATCGCTAGGCGCTTTTCTCATTAATTTGAATAACAACCATTTTCTCATTTGTTTCACTAAATATATCACAAACTGCCGGTGGAGAGTGCAGCCCCTAAATTTTCGCTAAAACGGACTTGCCTTGGTTTTTGATACAAATTCCTACCTTATCGACATCGAGACCATTCGACGGCTCAAATGGTTCATGTCCGTACTAAGCAGAGACAAGAACCGCTTGAGCTGTCGAAGGGTATCAGTGTCGATAAGGTAGATATTTTAGGATTTAGAAAAGCCGATTTAGTGAAAATTCTTGGGCTACCACCGGAAAAATATAACATTAAGGGATTACATGTTAATAGTTACATCACTGTCGACGGACGCAGCGAGTCCTCGGAGATTCGAAAATCGCAAAATGATTCTCCGAGAATCCGCGGATCGACGTTTTCGACGTTAGTTTAATTATCATTATTATTATTATTTAATCATTATTATTAAATGTCGAACTAGTAGTTTCTGCATATTATACTGCCACAGAAGACTTTTTTTCTTTTTTTACCTTTAGTGTGTAAATATTCTTTATAAATTTATAACTTTTAGTGTTAGGTGATTTTATGAAACGTCCGACAGGTTGGTTTCCCATTTTACATTCTCATTCTCTCTTCCTTTAAGTTTTTTCAACTACCTTGATTTTTTCTCTATTTTCCCTCTTTGTTTTAAACTTTTATCATTAAAAACTTGTAGTCAAGGGGGGCGGGGGTTAAAAGAATCGCGACCCTGACCTGAATCAAAAACACAATTATAAATACTGATAAGAAGTCGTGAGATGTGCGTCGCTGATTCGACTGGCGCTGTAAAGCCTCAGTCGAATCAGCGACGCACATCTCGCGACCTTTTTTTTTCTTTTTTTCAAGAAGGATGAAGCGAGAATGCAAAGCCGTGTAATTATTCATAAACACAAAAGAAAATCTAATAAAAATCGAGGAAGAACGTCAATTAAAATTTTTTTGTATCATCAGAAAATATCTTGAAAGTTGGAGTTGGAAAGCTTCCTAAGAGCAGGGAAGTCTACATTAAGCTTTCTGCAAAAAGCGCATCGCAATGGGAAAGTCGAAAAACCTGACAAAGTGTTTCTAAGGTTTTTGCTACCAAAGTTAAAAGCCAGAGAATAGATACAATTCTGTTCTACACGCTAACGGTATAATATTCTCGTTTCTTGATATCCCTTAGACTGGTACAAAAAGAAAAGCCAGAAGATCTGATTTTTCTCGTCTCATAATATGCCTAGGCCGAAGTGGAGACGACTCGTTGAAAAGTATCGAAAATTCGATTCGTAAATTGCCCTACTAATAAGGATTATTGTGTCTTAGCCCGATACATCGACATGCAAGTAGGATTCGCTAACTGTCCTCTACACTTTATCGTCTAAACGAGTTGCCTAATTAAAAAATATTATAGTCTTCGTACCTTAGTTAAGAAGTCAATATCTATTAACCGATTTACCCTAAAATCGTAGCGTTACTTAAATCGGATGAGTTACAAAGTCATCAACAATTTACTCCGTAGATCCTGACGCCGGTGAAAAGTAATTCCATTATCCACAATTCCTATGATTCCTAAAATTCCTAAACCCCTAAAATGTTTCGAGATATCGACTCAGAGTTTATGGTGGTGTTACAGAATAAAAAAGCATCTACAATATCTCGCCTGAGATGATAATCAACAGAGAGCGGACCAGCGCAACTGCGAAGTGAACTGACGAACGCAGGCTGAGGCGCACACGTCAGATAATTTCACAGGTGCGCTAAGCCGCTCTCTAATAATCAAGACGACTGATTCTATCTAGGCAACTTTGAAGTTATCTGACGCGTCCGCCCTCACGCCGGGGCATGAGGGCGTACGCGTCAGATAATTTCACAGTTGCGCTAATTCGCTCTCTAATAATCAAGACGAATGATCGAATTAGGCAACTGTGAAGTTAACTGACGAGCGTCAGATAATTTCACAGTTGCGCAACTGTTAAGTTATGTGACGCGCCCGCCCTCGCGCCGGGGCATGAGGGCGTCCGCGTCAGATAATTTTACAGTCGCGCTAAGCCGCTCTCTAATAATCAAGACGACTGATCGAACTAGGCAACTGTGAAGTTAACTGACGAGCGTCAGATAATTTCACAGTTGCACTAATTCGCTCTCTAATAATCAAGACGACTGATCGAACTAGGCAACTGTGAAGTTAACTGACGAGCGTCAGATAATTTCACAGTTGCGCAACTGTTAAGTTATCTGACGCGTCCGCCCTCACGCCGGGGCATGAGGGCGTCCGCGTCAGATAATTTTACAGTCGCGCTAAGCCGCTCTCTAATAATCAGGACGACTGATCGAACTAGGCAACTGTGAAGTTAACTGACGAGCGTCAGATAATTTCACAGTTGCGCTAATGCGCTCTCTGAAAATCAAGGCTGATCGAACTAGATTTCTTGACCAAGGATCTCGCCACTCAATGCTGTAGACTAGCGTCTCTCACTTACAGATATTGTAATAATATTACGTAGAATAAAATCGAAAATATATATTTTCATAATATATAGTATATAGTATAGTACGACTGCACCTTAGTTCTGTTAATCCTACATCTACTGAGGTGGTCTCTGGGTATCTCCGAATACGATAGTCGATTATGATAGGACCTAAAACGAAATTATTAATTAGGCAACCTTATCAATTTACTAGAGTCGCTCGATTACTCTTCTTAATGCGAGTAAGCTTGTCCTTGGTGCAGTGGACGGTCTGTTATGCAATTATCATTTTTTTCCTTAATTTCCCTCATGGTCGTTGAAACGACTATCGTCGACTATCGACTATCGACGTCGCGACAAAAGTCACGTGATTTTTCTACGGAGTAAGCTTGCCTCTTTTGTAAACTCCACCCTTTCTCAGCAGAGTAAAAATTGCATAGCACGCAAGCTAGGTAGGTCATTGGGCACGCACGAACGTACCGATGGAAAACGAAAGAGTCGTAGGGAAAAATCGAGAAGCGGAAATCCAATCTCTCGCGAGAGTATGGAAACCAAATGCTTTTTCAGGTCGGATTACATTTTTCCACATACAAAATTTACTAGTTTTACTCACCGGTTCTACATTGCATATGACTCTGCTTTTATTCAAATTCAAAATACTGTCAGACAAATTCATTTCATACACATCTTTGTTGATACAACCTTTTTTAAATTTTAAATCCGTATTTTTCTTTCAACTTTCACAAATTTAAAATGTGTCGATAGAAAAGACTGAAAATAAGATTTGTGAATTTTTTCTAATTCTAGTTTTACTTTGATAAATTGTTACTTCATAGTCCAAAATTCTCTCAGAAGAGGCGAAATAGGGTGATTTTTCAAAAATAAACGAAATAGTTGAATTTTCAACAAAAAAGTTCATTTGTAACCAAACAGTTGAATGTTCAACCAAATGTTAAAATTTCCAAAAGAATAATTAAATAATGTTCAACGAATTAATACAATTTTTAAGAAGAGATAAATTATGTGAAATTTATATTAGGCTTTTCAACCATGAAGAATGAACTTTTAATCAAAAATAGTTGGATTTTCGTATCGGGAAATTTTTTTATAAACAGTGGAAAAAACAATATTTCAAAAAGGGGAAAAGAAAAGAATTGAGGAAAGAGTGTGCAGTCTGGTAAACATATTTTTGAGAATAATAGAAGTACCAGCTTTCTATTTTAATTTGCCGAAAATTAAAAAATCCCAAATAAAATTCGCAGAAAGCAGAAATTTATTAGAATTATTCAAATGTCTCTTTAAATTTGTTGTGACCTAAATACAAAAACTGGAATAAAAATTAAAATATTCCACCGATTTTCCCTTGAAATTGATTGTCCGCACAATAAATTCTATCCGAATGATTTATTGCGTAGTTATATCACAGATTTGGCAAAGAATCAATAGCTTCTTTTTCCCCACGACCTTCCGTTAAAATCGGCCGAGCAAAGCAGCATTTTTCAAGCGCCAGCGTAAAAATTATCCAAAGCCGCCGAGAGAGAGAATACTTCAAAATTCCAAGAATTTTCGAAACATGTATTCTGCTCTGCGACAAATTTTTTTTTACTGCAGTAGCTAAGACCCTTGACTCAAGTTAGGAAGCTCAAACTGGTATAAGTTTCCTCGTGCTGTTTCATTCACATTGAAAATTCGTAATACCACAAAGTTCGAAATCCTCCATCCGAGATTGAAGGATTTTTTATTCACGAGAGTATTGATTCAATATTTTTTACTATGTATACTGAGTGTGGATTTGGTATTGAGAGGGAACTAAATTCCGACTAATAGTTTAATATCAAATACTTCTAATCTCAATGCATTTCTCTCTGAACTTGATAACTTCTTTTACTATTATTTATAGAGAGCAGATTAGCTTAAAATTTAGAAATTCGCCTAGACTTACAAGAAGATTTCACGAGATGTGTGTCGCTAGCGACGCACATGTCGCGACTTCTCCTTGTTAGCGGCAATACTTTATATTAAAATTGAACCTTTTTAAAATCAAAATATGTCTATATTGTATTTTTGATAAATATAATAATGGTAAAACGTGATTAAGGTTTTAATTCGAAATCAGTTCGAACAAAGAGGACCAGGGGGGGGGGGGGGTGCACGCGTCAGATAATTTCACAGTTGCCGGACCCACAACTTGACAGTTGTGCTAATCCGCTCTCTAATTATTTGATTTAAACTAGTTTAGATAAAAATGGCTCAAGAGGTACTTTAAAATTGTGTGGAATATTTCCCTTTAAATACCAAGTGTTCCGTGTGATTTGATGAGGTGTCGTTTGATTCTTAAATGCTGTACAGGAACATTTACTTGCTTTACTCATTAATCTCGCTATTTATTTGTTAACTAGAATCAGTTTTCATTACGTCTAGGGTGCATTCGAGTAATTACGTTATTGTAGAATTAACGGGGCGAACCAATAGAATAATTAATCGAAACGCGGAGAACCCTAACGTATCGTTCATGACTAGTTAAATTTGTCACTTTTAATATTATCTAAAATACGGAAAAAAATTTCCTTGCGACTTTTTACCAGGGGAATGTTTGAGATTTTCATGGACGGTTAATTGTGTGTTCCGATAATTGGTTCAAAATATTATCCTGCTTAGAAAAGAATTGTTCATTTCGCATCAGGTTCTTTTGTTCTTTAAATATCGTCTCTAGAAGAATGAAACTCGTTGAATATCGTTTACTCTTAATCACAGATCATTAGGCAATAAAATTGTTTATTTTTCTTCCATTGCTAGAACTCTTTGATTCCCCCGGTATCAAAATTAAATCACTTCTTGCGTTCCAATTGGAAATTTAGAATTTTTTAAAATCTATTATCAAATATCGTCGATTATCTATAGATATAGAAAATTCGTTAGATATCTACTTGAAAATTAAGGGACTGACGTCAAAATCTAGTCTTCGGAGGAAACTAATCTGTGTTGGGGCGATCCACGACTCGTCCTGAAGCCGGTGGCGAGGCCGAGTCGTGGACTGCCCCTGTGTTCAATCTCAATTGTTAAAATGATTAAAAATTATATCTTATAAAAAATCTCAGTGATTTATGTATACAGTCAACTGGCGATGAGAGATTTTTCTCAAAATCAGTTCCTCGTTTACAAGTTTAGTTTTTTTCGCGTTTTTGTTAAATTGTTTTTTTTTATACGTGTTTGAATACGTGTCAAAACTTCGCACCTATCTCGTTAATTATAATACCGTCCTTTGAAAATCTATTTTTAGTTAAATATAATTTTTTAATTACATATATATTTATTTATTTATATAATATATATATTATTATTCTTTGAATAGTACAGTCGCCAGACGAGGACTCATAGCACTTTCTTTTCGATAATTTCTTATCTGGGAGTGAGACGAAAGTTTTAAAAGGCTGAAAGCCTCGTCATAAAGCTTTATTCCCGATCTGGGACATTTTTTTTTCAATGCCTAACGTCTGGTGTTTCTCTGTTTTGTTCGTTTGTTTTGTTCGTTAATTATCATTTTGTCTCGCTTCTCCTATCGTTCACTCTCTCGCTCTCTCTCTTTCTCTCACACTCGCACTTTATCATTACACTTACATACATATTGCGTATAAAGAGCAATATGCAAGTCGATTTTGTACCGCAACCGATTCGCTCTTTTTCAGTACTTCTATTATCTAAAACGAAACTGTTGCTACAAATTGGACGGCTTTGTAAAAAGTGTCCGTACCTGACTTGCATCGCTCTTTTATAATATCGTCGCTAATTAACCGAAAACATCTGCCTTCTCTCGAGAAAATCTGGGCGTCAAAAATAAAATACCTTTTCTAAACGTAACAAGATAACACCAAAAAGAAAAAAATTTCTTAAGATTGCACTAAACTTTGGTGCAGGATTGCCTCTCCCTTAAATTTGAGACCCTAAAAACAATTTTTTCCCTAAAATCTAGTAAGTCAACGTGGAGATTTTCTCGAGAAATGTGCAGAGTTTACTGTTAATATAGTATTTTTATGTATGTTTCATCTACACACATGCGTTATTTGATACACGTATCTGCGTGTATTAGTTTAATAATATCCACGTAGATTTACACTACCGGCGGATAGCATGTGTCCTATTAAAAATTAGCCTTGACTTACAAGGAGAGCCGAATCAGCGACGCACATCTCGCGACGCTCACCTCGTTAGCGCCGTGCTTATAGATAAAAATATTTTTTTAACCGTTGGAGAGCTTATTAAATTCTGCGTTAAATGACCTCTAGTTGCAGTGATTTGACCTTGGCCTTTGCCCTTAAGCTTTCCAACGGTTTTGAAAAAATATTTTTATCTATATTCTCGATGGCGCTAATAATGAGAAGCCACGAGATGTGCGTCGCTGATTTGACTCTCTTTGTTGACTTACAAGGAGAGTCAAATCAGCGACGCACATCTCGCGATGCTCACCTCGTTAGCGCCGTCCTTATAGATAGAAATATTTTTTTAACCGTTGGAGAGCTTATTAAATTCTGCGTTAAATGACCTCTAGCTAAAGTGACCTTGAAAAAATATTTTTATCCATAAGGACGGCGCTAACGAGGAGAGGTCGCGACATGTGCGTCGCTGATTTGACTCTCCTTGTAAGTGAAGGCTAATCTTTAATAAGAGAGCCGGTTAGTGGTCGGATACTAAGCGTCGGTAGTGTACGTGCATGAAACAAACAAAATATGACCAGGCTTTGTTTTGTTTTGCAAGTATAAAAACTTCGACGTCACATTTTTTTCCTCGTTGAAATCGTCAGGACATAGTTCACATCACGATCACGTCAATAAACCACTCATTCGTCACTCGTGGGTTGGCCCGTGGGCCCTAGCTATCCTACTTATGCAATACAATATAATTTCACGGTACGCGATTACGAACGCGTCAGCCGAATCGCTGCCGCGTCCACATTCGCGTACAAACATATATTTATAATATTTATATATGTATATACCGTCTGCTTGGAACAAGATTCATAACGATCCCAATTTTTCCTTCAAATCGCGGGACCATGTCTCTGAAATTACCTGTTTTCACGGATGAACTGGGAGATCGCAATTTTAATCGTGCAAATAAAAATGGGATCTGGGTAAAGATGACTGAAAACGTATATATACTTAACGGACCTAGACTAACTTAACTCAAGGTACGTGAACTTGCGATTCGTCGAGGATCGCATTTAAAACACTGTTAACGTATTATTATAAAAATCGATTCTCGATACCTAGATTACTGTAACTAACAATAAAAAGAAAATAATGATAATAATCGAACGTTCGAAGTAACGAAATGAGAAAAAATCACAAATAAGGATTGCTTAAGTCTAGAAAATGTAATCACGATCCAAAAGGAAACAACACGAGGGGCAGTAAAGATAAGACTTTTTTATCAAGAGGAAAAAAACTATTCGGGAAGACTGCCGGTTCTGTGATGCTTAAAAAAATCCTCTTCCGGTAATTAATAAGTAGAGAGTGGATTAGCGCAACTGTGATGTTGCCGGGACGCACGCGTCAGATAATTTCACAGTTGCGCTAATCCGTTCTCTATTAATAAGGATTCGTCTGAATCGAAAAATTCTATATTTCCTAACTACCAATATCGTTCGAATTCTTTCATTGACAGCTTTTTTCCTCTCTCGTAATGATTAATAATCGCATTAATTCCTGGAAGTCTTTCTTTGAATTAAATATCTTCAGGGGTGTTATGAAAATGATAGTACGAGAGGGTAAAAAAGAGAGGAAAAAATGGTCGTTTTCACGACCCTCGTAAAATAGAGTTTGTAGTTCGTTCCGTGAAACAGCACCTGCATACGGGTTTCATTATTTATCATCGCGTTCTACCTACTCGATTTTTTTAACGAATTCCGCACGTACTGTTGAAAGGTGACGTGTCTTCGGAACAGGATTCTTCTCTCCTGGATTCTTGGAGAGGTTAGAAAATTTTATCCTCTTCGGTCCTCCTTCTGCGTAGGATTCTCTTCTCGTGGATCTTTCTGAGTAGGATTCGTTCTCGTTTTTTTGTCGAGATCTCGATGTGATCTCGAGGATGAGGACGAGAAGAAGTCACTAGGAAGATGCCGAGGTGCTGACAGCCATTAGGGGTGCCGGAGGCAAGGCCACCGGTATATGGTAATATTTACACTGGGGCCGCATACACGCGCCCTTAACCGCATCTCTGCATACTGTTACACGATTCTCTATTACCTCTACGTTTCCTGAAAAAAAAACAAGATTCATGAAACAGGTGCTTTCCAATTTTTAGGGGGAATTAGGGCAAAGATGTGTATCGCTGGCGACGCACATCACACGGCCTTTCCTTGTTATCGCGAATACGTTATATTAAAATTAAACATTACAAATTTTTAAATCAAAATGTCTTTATTGTATTTTTAATAAATACAATATTGCTAACACGTGATAAAAAAAGTGATTAGGGTGATTAGGGGGAATTTTTAGGAGGAAAAAAAGAGATGTGTATCGCTGGCGACGCACATCACGCGACCTTTCCTTGTTAGCGCCAATACGTTATATTAAAATTAAAGATTACAAATTGTTTAATCAAAATATGTCTTTATTGTATTTCTAATAAATATAATATTGATAAAACGTGATAAAAAACGTGATTTGGGGGAATTTTTTTGGGGAAAAAAAAAGAGATGTGTATCGCTGGCGACGCACATCACGCGACCTTTCCTTGTTAGCGCCAATACGTTATATTGAAATTGAACATTACAACTTTCTTAATCAAAATATGTCTTTATTGTACTTTTAATAAATATAATATTGAAAAAACATGATAAAAACGTTATTACGATTTTAATACGGATTAACCTGGATTACCTCAGAATACTCAATCAAAAACGGAGTGGTTAAATTTTCAATTAGAAAATAAACATGCAACCAAAAAGACGAATTTTCTGCACAATAAAATAATTTTTAATCAAATAAATGAATTTTCAACCAAAAACATAAATTTTCTAACAAGAATATTAATTTTCTACAAAGTAGATTGTTTACCAATTAATTGAATTTTCAACTAAAAATAACGATTTTTCCACAAAATAGTTAAATTTTCAACTAAAGAGAGGAATTTTCAACTAAAACCAAAAAAATAAAATAAATTTTTAACAAAGTTGTTCAACGTTCAACCAAGTAGTTGCGTATTCAAAGAAAAAAGATATTTTTTCAACTAAAAGTGTAGTACTTGATTTTTTAGTTGAAAAAATTAATTTTGAACAAAAAGAAAAGAATTTTTAATATATTTACATTTTCAACCAAAAAAATTAATTTTCATCCTTTTTGTTAAAAATTCGTGCATTTGAATAGAAAATTCGTCTTTTTTGATTAAAAATTCATCCTTCTTGTTTGAAAATGAACTTTTTGAACTATTTTTGGTGAAAATTTAACAATTTTGTTGAAAATTAGTTTCTTTGGGTTCAAAATTCCACTATTTTTGTGTAAAATTCCACTAATTAATTGAAAATAAACTTTTCTGTTAAAAATTCTATTTTCTTCTACAAAATTCGTCGTTTTCGCATAAAAATTCAACCGTTAGGTTAAAAATTCAACTGTTCTGTTAAACAAAAAAATTTTCTTGAAAATGCACCTTTTTTTGATTAAAAATTATTATTATTTGGTTGAAAATTTAATTATTTTATTGAAAATTCAGCAATTTTTTTTAAAGGCCATCCTTCTTGGTTGAAAATTCAACAATTTCTTTGAATTTCTTTTTCTTTCTTGACTCAAAAATCTTTATTGGTTGAAAATTCAACTATCTGGTTCAAAATTAACTTTTTTCGGAATATTCGACTTTTTAGCTTGAAAAATTAAATTTTTTGTTGAAAATTAGTCTTTTTGGGTAGAAAATTAATCTTTTTTATTTAAATTATTCTATTACTTTTTTTTAACAGAAAATTTAACATTTCCGTAGAAAATTCGTCTTTTTTGGCTTGAAAATTGAACAGTTTGATAAAAAATTAAACACTTTGATTTAAAATCAACTTTTTTGTTGAAAATTCATATTGTCTTCTAAATTCAACCATTTTGGTAGCAAATTTAACTATTTGGTAAAAAATTAACTTTTTGTCGTAAAATCCTATTTTCAAGTTGAAAATTCAACAATCTTCTTTAAAATTTGTCTTCCTGATAAAAAATTTGTAAAAAATTAATCTTGGTTAAAATTGATCTTTTTTGGTTGAAAACTTCTTTTTTTAGTTAAAAATTCAACTATTTGGTGAAATAAGAAAGAAAATCTCAAATAAATTATGTTAAATAAATAATTAATTCAGTTTTTTCTACGTTGTACTACCTTCGATTTTATAAAGTATTGAACAAATTAAAGAGAAGAAAACTAATAAAAATCTTCAATTTTAGAATAAAATTTTGCAAAATTATTAAAATTTCAATGTTTTCAAAAATCATTTTCCAAAATAATATAGCCATTATTAAAAATTACTTCTATCCAAGCAGATATAAAAAACATTTTTGTTACAAAAATCAATTTTTTTAAATAATTCAAAAATAAATATTAAATTCGAAAAGTAATAAAAAAAACTTGTAAAAATGTTACAACATTGATGTAAACTCACCAAAAAAATTTGTTTAAAATGTTAACAAAAAACACTTGTGTGAATAATTAATAAAAATTAAAAAGTCCTGAATAAAAAGAGCTTAGGAATATTTCATCCCTTAAAAATAAAATCCGTTCTTAATCGCTACGAACAAGCCAATAAAATTTACAGAGTGAAAACGATTTCTATTTGTTTTCAATTTGTATGTTTTAATGATTGCATCGAAGAGAATCGAAGCAGAATTCCATTTCTGTCCACGGGAACGTCGATGAATAAATAAACCCACCACACTACTATTTCATTCTATCGGTTATCGGCCATTCCCAGTGTAAAAAAGATTCACCGGATCTGAGTCAATTATTTATTAACCACAGTGGGAAATTGACTTTATTGAAAAATAAACAAAAATACCTCCAAAATTTTGATGGAGGGGAAATGGGGTGATTTTTGAAAAATAGGGGAAGAAATTTATTTAAATACATTTAATGTAGGTAACATATTTCGTTCAATTTAAAACGCTTTTTAAATTCCGCAGATTTCAAGTCGAAATATAGATTTCTTGAATTAATAGTTGAATTTTCAACCAAAATAGTTTATTTTTAACCAAATAATTGAATTTTCAACCCAAAAAGACGAATTCGCAAAAAACTGTTCAATTTTCAACCAGAAAAGAAGACCTGTTAACAAAATTGTTAAACTTTTAACAAAATAATTAAATTTTCAACGAAATAATAATTTTTAACCAAAAATATAATTGTAGACTTTTAAACCCGAAAAATAAATTTTTAATTTCTACAAAATAGTTACATTTTTAACCAATAAAATGAATTTTTAAGTAAATAGTTGAATTTTTAACCCAAAAAGAAGAATTAAAAAAAATAGGTAAATTGTCAACCCAAATCTTTTGATGTTTGAGCCAGAAAAATTGTTATACAATTAAATTTTTGTAACGAAAATATGGATTTTCAACAAAAAAGTCAGTTTTCAAGCCAACAGTTGAATTTTTGACCAAAAAATATGACTTGTCAACAAAATAATAAAATTTTCAACCAAATAGTTCAAATTTTAACATAAAAAGACGAATTTTAAAACATAATTGGTGAATTATTTTCAACCAAAAAAGTTTAATGTTTAAGCAAAAAAAAAAAAACAAATTAAACAAAATTTTCTACAAAACAATTGAATTTTCTATCCAAAAATATGAATTTTCTATTAAAAAGTTAATTTTTAAGCCAACAGTTGAATTTTTGTCCAAAAAATATGATATTTTAACAAAAAATGTAATTTTAAACTGAACGAATTAAAAAAAAAAAGTTGAATTTTGATCAAAAGATATGTTAAGAAAATTGTTGAACTACTATGAAAATAGTAAAATTTTCAACCAAATAATGATAACTTTTAACCAAAAAATATGAATTTTTAACAAAAAAATTTAATTTTCAACCAAAAAGTTAATTATCAACAAAAAAGTTCATTTCCGACAAAAAAGTTAATTTTCAACAAAAAAGATAATTTTCAACAAACAAATTAATTTCCAAGTTAAAGGTTGTATTCTTGACAAAAAAAAAAGAATTTTTAACAAAAAAATTAATTTTTTAACAAATAGTTGTACTTTCTACCAAATTATTCAATTTTCAAGTCAAAAAGAGATTTTTTCTTTAATAGTTGACTTTTCAACCAAAAAATATAAATTTTCAAGAAAAAATCATTTTCAACTAAATATTTCAATGTCTGATAAAAAAAAATTATCAACAAAAAAGTGAATTTTTAAACAAATAGTTGAATTTTCAACCCAAAAAATATGAATTTAAAAAAAAAGTTAATTTTCAACCAAATAGATCAACTTTCTACCAAACTGTTAAATTTTCAAGCCAAAAAGACCAATTTTCAAACAAATAGTTGAATTTTTAACCCAAAAATATAAATTTTCAATAAAAAAGTTACGCAAATAGTTAAATTTTTGACAAAAAAAATATTAAATTACATTTTTAAAACCACATAGCTAAATTTTTTACCAAAATAGTTTAGATTTTAAGCTAAAGTTTAATTTTTTTACCAAGAAATATGAATTTGAAACTAAAAAGTCAATTGTTTAACCTCATACTTGAATTTTTTAGCAAAATAGTTTAATTTTCAACCAAAAAGTTAATTTTCAACCCAAAAAGACGAATTCTCAACAGAACAATATATTTTTTAAATTATTTTTTTTAACAAAGAAGAAGAATTTTTTAAAAAAAAGGTTAATTTTTGAACAAAAATATAATATTGGACTTTTAAACCTGAAAAGATAAAATATCAACAAAAAAGTTAATTTTCAAACACATAGCTGAATTTTTGGCAATAGCTACTTACTTATTATTTTAAATATTTAAATTTTTGTTATATAAAATTAAATACAAACATCGTAAGGTTTCATAAAAAAATTGAAAAAGGTGACAGCGGTGGGATGTACCATAGTTTGATCTTCAATCTAAACCAATTTAAAGCCAACAAAAAAGTTAATTTTCAACCAAATAGATCAACTTTCTACCAAACTGTTAAATTTTCAAGCCAAAAAGACTAATTTTCGAACAAATAGTTGAATTTTTAACCAAAAGATTTTAATTTTTAACAAAAAAATTAATTTTCCAGCAAATAGTTAAATTTCTTACCAAAAAATATTAATTTGAATCTAAAAATTTAATTTTTTCACAAAATAGTTAAATTTTTTACCTAAATAGTTTAATTTTTAAGCTAATAGCTGAATTTTATTATCAAGAAATATGAATTTTAAAAGAAAAAGTCAATTTTTTAACCGCATAGTTGAATTTTCTAGCAAAATAGTTTAATTTTCAACCAAATAGTTAACTTTCAACCAAAAAGGACAAATTTTCAACAAAACAATATTTTTTTATTATTAAAAAAAAAAACAATTTTTAAACAAAAAAGATTGAATTTTAAACATAAACCGTTCCATTCTCAACCAAGTAGTTGAATTTTCAACAAAAAATTAAATAGTTCAATTTTCATTTAAACTAATTAATTTTCGACCAAAAACGAAACGAATTTTCAACAAAGTAGTTACATTTTCAACCAAACTTGAATTTGAACTTAAATTTCGACCACAGAAAATGACTTTTTAACAAAATAATTAAATTTTCAACCAAACAGTACAATTTTGAAACAAATGAAATTAACTTTTAACCAAAAATAGTTGGATTTTCTTATTGGGTTCTATTAATTCATTTCGCATTGAAGCGAAAAAACGAGAAAAAGGGGAAGTTTCTCGAAAACAATGAAAAAAAAAGAATTTTTTTTTAAAGGAGGAAAAAGGAGAATAGGGATATTCATATTTCCTTTAATTTTTTTTATTCAGTATTTGGCACCTTATCAAGGAAAGTTTCAGAAAAAAAAACGATGAAAATTAATTCAAAAAATCTTTTCTAAGATTTTAAAATTGAATAAAATCATGAATCTGTTTCCAAAACGATCCAAACTTACCGTCATGAAGGTGAATAAACTTGCAGGCGGGACGGTTGCAGAGTTGTCGATTAAAATCTTGGCACACCGGGAGGGTGTCCAGTAACTGAAAGAAAATATGGCAGAATCATTGTAAATGGTGCCCACAATTTTTTTTTCTTTATACCTTAACAACACATCTTTTTCACTCTTTTAACTTTCAAGCTCAACTTCCGCTCTCCGATTCAAAATCATCTACACAAAGACACAAAGTCCTTTCATTTTTTCTTTTCCCTTCAATTCATTCTCTCAAAAAACATTTCCAGTTTGTTAGAGCATTGTCATGACTTACATCGCATGCTCTATAAAAATGGACCGAGTACGCTCATTAATAGAGAGCGGATTAGCGCAACTGTGAAGTTATCTGACGAGCGCAGCTCGGACATCACACGCGGAGAACCCCTGCTGGACGAGCGGCAAGCGTGCGCGCGCACGTCGGGCACGCACGTTCATTGGCGCCCCACTCTCTGCTGTGCCGACGGTTCTCCACCTGTGAGAGCCGAGCTGCGTTTGTCAGCGAACATCACGGTTGCGTTGGTCCGCTCTCTGCTTATTAAATGTAATTACCGCTAGGGGCATTCGAATACTCAACCAAATTAGTCTCTTATTGTTACCATTGATACATTTTTTTTAATGTCAATTTTCCAAAAAATACTGTTTTTTAGAAATTTTTAAAAATCAGTCTCTTTTAGAATTCAAATATCATTTAGAAAAAGAGATACTACTGTTGGATATTCGTACGACTGTTTTGGAGGTAAATTTGCAGTAGAACGTTTTTCATCAAGGGGGAGGTTACCTACTTTCTTTTTTGATTTTGACACATTTTTCTAAAATAATTCTTGCAAAGAAAATTTGCAATACAATAGTCAATTCAGTGTCTTTTCGTCGTTGACGCGTGAAAATATGGAAAGAAATGAACAAATTCTGACAAAAGAATGCAAAGAAAATTGTCTTGTTTCGTGATATGCTTTTTTGTAATATAAACATTTGTTTTTATGCTACTTGCGTTACGGTCTTAACATATCAACGCGATTGAGTGCAAGGAGCGTGCCTATAAAAATGGATTCTTCTCGATTCGCAAATTTTCTCGTCCATATCTTTCATTATTTAAAGAATTTATTACACTTGCAGCGAAAATTGAAAAACGTGGCAGCGGTGGAATGTAACATGGTTTAATTTTCAATTTAAATTTATCAAGTACATTTTCTAATTTAAAGCTTTAAGAGAATAATCACAAGTTTTTAAATTTATCGCAAATTATTGAAGTGTTTATTACGCTTACACAGAAAAAATAAAAAAGGTGCCAGCGGTGGGATGTAACATGGTTTAATTTTCAATTTTAATTTATCACATACATTTTCTAATTCAGTGCTTCGAAAGAATATTCAGAAGTTTTTGAATTTATCGGAATTTATTAAAGTATTTATTACACTTTAAAAAAAAAATTTAAAGGTGTCAGCGGTGGGATGTAACGTGGTTTGTTTTTTAATTTAAATTGAACACATAAATTTCCCAGTTCAAATTTTTCGGAGAATAAGCGGAAGTTTTTGTATTTTTTGAAATTTATTAAAGTATTTATTACACTTTCATAAAAAAATTGAAAAAGGTGGCAGCGGTGGGATGTACCACAGTTTGATCTTCAATTTAAACCAATTTAAAGCCAAACAGATTCCACCTGACATAAAGTTTCTCTTTCGATATGCACCTTTCATTATTTAAAACTTGAAGAAAAAATTGAAAAGGTAGCAGCGGTGGGATGTAACATAATTTGAATATGAACATAAAGTTTTTATCCAAGTTTTCCAATTCAAAGCTTTCCAAGCATAAGAAGTTTTTGAATTTTTTGAAATTTATTAAAGTATTTATTACACTTGCAGAAAAAAATAAAAAAAGTTGACAGCGGTGGGATGTAACATGGTTTAATTTTCAATTTTAATTTATCACATTCATTTTCTAATTCAATGCTTCGAAAGAATATTCAGAAGTTTTTGAATTTATCGGAATTTATTAAAGTATTTATTACACTTTTCAACAAAATTTTAAAAGGTGCCAGCGGTGGGACGTAACGTGGTTTAATTTTTAATTTAAATTGATCACATACATTTTCCAGTTCAAATCTTTCAGAGCATAAGCAAATTTTTTTAATTGTTGTAAATTGATTAAAGTATTCATTACACTTTCATGAAAAAATTGAAAAAGGTGGCAGCGGTGGGATGTACCATAGTTTGATCTTCAATTTAAACTAATTTAAATCCAAACAGATTCCTCATGACATAAATTTTATCTTTCGATATGCACCTTTGATTATTTAAAACTTGAAGAAAAAATTGAAAAAAGGTAGCAGCGGTGGGATATAACAAAGCTTGATTTTCAATTTAAAGAAATTCAAAGGCAAATAGAATCGCCATGATATAAATTTCCCAAGTTAAAGCTTTCAGAGAATAAACAGAAGTCTTTTAAACTAATTTCTCGAAATTTATTTGACAATTAAAGTCCTTTCTATATCATAACAGGTGCCAGTGGAGTTAAACTTTTTGAAATGCCCAGTTATCTGAAGCGTTAAGGCATTAAACTTTGAAGAAGTACCATTCATTGGAATGTCAAGCTTCAGCACGCCAGATGTCAGAAGAGCAAAGGTTGGAATCCTAGGCATTGAGAGTTTACAATGCCAAGCGTTTGAATATCGCGAACCCAACTGCCAAGCATCAAGACTGAGAGACATCAGTCTCTGAGGTCGTGTGGGTTTCGAAAACAGGGCAGTAGGGCATCGCGACGCCAGGCGTCTAAATTAAATAACGAAAACTTTTTTAATTAACTTCAAATCATTTTATTTCAATTGAATCAGAGCAAAAGTGGCGGTTATCATTTTAAATTAGAAGTTAATTAACGCTCCACTCATGTCTAGTGGAATTCCAGGTTCAAATCCAGGCTGAGGCAGATTTTTTTCTTGTCCTTAAAAAAATTATTTGTCTAAAGTAATCGTTGAACATCCAATTTTAATTAATTAAAGTGGCAAAATGTAATTATAATTGAAGACACTTTCTGCATTTCGATTATGCATACCATAAATTGAACAAGCGAGAAATTCTGATAGGATTTGATGCAAGTGTAATGAGGCAATTTAATTAATAATCCGAGATTAATTTGCGAATCGTGTATGGAAGCCCTCTTCTCAACGGGCCATATAGCATACAGACTAGAGAGAAAACGTTGATCGTTAATAACAATCTCTCTTTCTCTCTCCCTTGTATCTTTCTCTCTTCTCTCTTTTTTACTCGTTCATCAATCGAGAAAAACGGCAAAGAAATTAATCAAAACCGATCGAGTTCTTTGCTCTGCTCGTCTTCCGCCAATCAGTGACGGACCTGGAGTTTACAATTGTAAATGTGTGCGTGAAATTGGGTGTGCGTGTACGAACCGTATCTACGCACTAGGGTGGTCCAAATTTTTTTTTTTCAATTCTCTTGCTCTCATTCTCCAAATTTTTTTGAATAAAAAAAATGTTTTTTTTTCTGAAATAAATTGATATTTCCCATAAAAAAAAGTTTTTGTCAATTTTGGACAGAATCGTCATTATTAGGCAAAATACAAATGAAAAATAATTTTATCACGATAAGCATGTTTTATAGGGTGCCAAAAATACCCCATAAGTGAAAAATTGTTTTTTGCGACTTTTTGCGCTAATTCTTATTTTTTGCGGCTTTTTTTAGTATAAATTGTTTCTAGTACATAAAATATTACTTTTTACTGTTAATCTATTGTTGAAAAAAATTGTTTAAATAATTTATTATTGTTTATAGCAATTTTTTCTTAGATCTTGCTTTCAACTTTCTAGTGACATTCAGGAAATAATTGATAAAGTGGAACAAAAATCATTGTTTAAACAATTTATAATTATTTATAACAATATTTTCTTAGAATGATGGTAGAAGATTGCGTTTTTTTAATATCCAACCTTTTTCCACTCTTCATTTACGGCGAGGTAACAGTTAATTGAATTTAAAAAAAATTATTGTTTAAATAACTTATTATTATTTATAACAATATTCTCTTAGAATAATGCTAGACACTTGCGTTTTTTTTCGGAAACTTCCAACCTTTTTCAACTTTTCATTTACAACGAGGGATTAAATAATCAAAGTCAACGAACATAAATGTTTAAATAATTTATTATTGTTTATAACTATCTTCTCTTAGATTAATGCGAGAAAGTCGCGGTTTTTTTCTAAAATTTACAACATTTTTCGATTTTTCATTTACAGTGAGGTAAGAATTATTCAAAGTTAACAAAAGAAATTTTTTAGATAATTTATTATTATTTATAACAATATTCTATTAGAATAGTGCTAGAAAGTTGCGCTTTTTTCTGAAATTACCAACTTTTTGTAAAAATTTCTATTAGAGTGAGGTAATAATTGACGCAATTTAACATACATTTTTAAATAATTTTTTATTGTTTATAAATATCTTCTCTTAGAGAAATGCTAAAGAGCTGCGGTTTTATTTAAAATTTCAATTTTTTTCAACTTTTAACTTACAGCGAAGTCATAATAAAACAAAATTAAATAACATAATTGTTTAAACAATTTCTTATTATTTATAACAATATACTCTTAGAATAATGCTAGAAAGTTGCGGTTTTATTTAAAATTTTAATTTTTGTCAACTTTTAACTTACAGCGAAGTAATAATTAATAAAAATTAACAAACATAATTATTTGAACAATTTATTATTATTTATGAAAATATTCTTTTAGAATAATGCTACGAACTTGCGGGTTTTTCAACCTTTCATTTACAGCGAGAGAATAAATAATCAAGGTTAACAAAAATACATGTTTAAATAATTTATTATTATTTATAAGAATATTCTCTTAGATTAACGCGAGAAAGTTGCGGATTTTTTCTAAAATTCACAACCTTTTTTCAACTTTTCACTTACATTGAGGTAAGAATTAAAGTAAACAAACTTAATTTTTTTTTAATTTATTATTGTTTATAACAATATTCTCTTTGAACAATGCTAGAAAGTTGCACGTTTTTCTGAAATTGCCAAATTTTTGTAAACATTTATATTAGAGTGAGGTAATAATTAATGCAATTTCAAACATAAATTTTTGAATAATTTTTTAAAACAATTTATTATTGTTTATAACTATATTTTTTAGAGAAATGCTATAAAGTTGCGGTTTTATTTAAAATTTAAATTGTTGTCAACTTTTAACTTACAGCGAAGTAATAAGAAAAATTAAAAAACGTAATTATTTAAACAACTTATTATTAATTATAAAAATATTTTCTGAAAATAATGCTAGAAAGTTCCGGTTTGATACGAAATTTTCAAGTTTTTTCCAACTTTTCACTCAGAGTGAGACGATAATTAATCAAAATTAACAAAAATAATTGTTTATAACAGTATTCATTATAAAGTAATATTTTCTGTATTAAAAACAATTTATACTAAAATAAACCAAACGAAAAATTGACGATTCTGCCCAAAATTAAATAAAAAAACAAAATGATTTTTTTCAAAAACAGAAAAACATTTTTTTTATTCGACCAAATTTGTTGGAGAACCCGAAAATTAACAAAAAAATTCCAATGCATTTTTGGACCACCCCATTACGCATTTCGGATTTTCGATTGGCGAAAACGAATGTGTCCCGTGAAAAAATGCGCAAAATATAACAAGAAACCAACTAAAAAAAGTGAAATCGGAAGCTGAAAAAAAATCATTGACACAGCGAACGAGTAATAATGATAATAGAAAAGCCGTATATGCATTAATCAGCGTGCGCGAAATATAAGACATTTTTCTACATTTTTCAAAATTTTTAATCTGAATTGTTTTAAGCTTGTTTTTTTATGTACACACGTACACGGATAGTGTGTTCATGTGTGTGGAGAACCGATGCCAAGAAATATAACAAGGGTGATAATAATGATAATGATAAAGACGATAATGCAGCAAATAGGAATAAATAACATCGAACTCCGGAGGTGGTATCGATCGTGTTAGCAAAAAGTTAGATCAAAGCGTTAACAACCTACCAGACAGAGATTTAAAAAATAGAGAAAGATTCATCGCGCAAAAGTATACCATAGGCTCACCATAGAAGCGTGCAAATATGAAAAAAAAATCAGAATCACGTAAAAAAGTTGGGAATCTTTACAATCTTCTGATTCCGCCTTGCCGGAAGCGATTTTTTAATCTGAGATGATTTTTTTGATAATAATCATAATCATAATTCTTGCACTTGCGTAAGAGATAATTTGCTACAAACACAGAGTCTGGTCATGCAAATAATGGCCCGGGAGAAGGGGGTCGGTGCTTGGGTGACGGTACCGTTATAAATAATAGAATTAATAATAATTGATAATATTTATTATAAACAGGGAGCGGATGAGCGCAACTGTGAAGTCAGATAACGAGTGCAGCTCGGCTCTCACGGGCGGAGAACCCCTGCTGGGCGAGCGGCAAGCGTGCGCGCGCACGTCGGGCACGCACGTTGATTGGCGCCCCCCTCTCTACGGTGCCGAGGGTTCTCCACCTGTGAGAGCCGAGCTGCGCTCGTTAGCTAACTTCACAGTGGCTCTAATCCGCTCCCTAATTATAAATTATTAGGTTAAACTGTTACATATTTTGATTAACAATCTCAAATCAAAATGATCCACTTTTGCGGATCCAAAATTAATACAACTTTATTCATATCTGTCGAGTGACAGTTGTTATACTTTTTATTGAAAGTCGTAGGTTAGTCATGACCGAGAAAATATTTCTAAAACAAGGATCGTTTGAGAAAACTTTGAATTTTAGGGTGGGAGAAAAGATGAAATTTTCCTATATTAGGTTAAAAATCTCTATGGTATCATTTTTTTGTTCTGAAAGTGTTTATTTAGATTTGCCTAGTTCCGAACCCAACTTCTGGATGATTTACAACTTCTAAAGATCAACAGTTTTAGAAAATAAAAAAAATAAAAATTTTAAACAAAAATGGAATAGTTGAATTTTCAGTTTAAAAATTAATTTTCAAAAGAAAAAACGAGCTGTAAAAAAATTACTCTCTAACTCCGCTCAAACTGATAAATCTTCAACTGGAATATTTCAATTTTCAATGAAAAAAATTTTTTTTTACAAAAAAAAAGAATTTTCAAGAAAATAGTCAAATTTTCAACCAAAGAGATGAATTTACAACTGAAATAATGAATCATCAACCAAAAAATTAATTTTAACAATAGAGTTCAACTTTCAATCAAGTAATTAAATTTTTCACAAAAAATATAAATTTATAACAAAGAAAATTAATGTTCTACAAAAAAAAAAATACGAATTTTCAACCAAACATGGAATAGTTAAATTTTTATTTTAAAAAATTAGTTTTAAAACCACAAAAAAGAGACTCTTCAACAAAATAGTTCAATGTTCAACCAGAGATGAATTTTCTACCAAAATAGTTGCATTTTTAACCTATTTTCAAAAAAAAAAAAATAATGAAAAATTCAGCCAAGTAATAAAGATTTGAACCAAAAAAAGATGAATTTTCAAGTAAAAAAACCATAAATATACTATACTTTTGAAACAAAAGAATTAACTTTCAACCAAAAGTAGATGGATTTTTTAAGAAAGAGATTAAATTTTTTAATATAGATGCATTTGTTACTAAAATTATGAATCTTTAATTGGAATTGTTAAATTTTTAGTTCAAAAAATTAATTTTCAACCAAAAAAGCGAATTTTTAACTAGTTGAATTATCAACAAAAAATATTAATTTGCTAAGAAGATTAACTTTCCACCATAAAAAAAGACGAAATTTCAACAAAATACATGAATTCTCAGCCAAATAGTTAAATTATGCAGTAGTTAAATTTTTTGTTCAAAACATTAATTTAAAAAAAAAAGTTTCAACAAAACAATTTAGCTTTCATCCAAAAAGGACGAATTGTTAAAGAAAAATACAATAGTTAATATGTGAACCAAAAAAAATTTTTTATAACAAAAAAATTGAGTTTAACCAGAAAAACCGAATTTTCAATCAATAAATTTGAGTCCAAACATTTGAATTTTCTACTGCAAAATATAAGTTTTAAACAAAAACTAAAATAGTTTTTTTCCAGTTTGAAAAATTAATTTTTAGCAAAAAAAAAAAGACGAATTTTCAACAAAAGAGTTGAATTTTCAACCAAAAAAGATTCTTCAGTCAAGAAAGAAAAAACATTTCAACCAAATTGTTGAGTTTTTAAGCCAAAAAGGACGAATTTTCAACCAAAAGGAATAATTTTAAAACAAAATTGTTGAATTTTCAAAAAATAAATCAATTTTCAACGAAATAATAATATTTTTGTTAAAAAAAGATGAGCTGTTAACCCAAAATATAATAGTAGATTTTTCATCCATAGAGATGAATTTTCAACTAAAATGATGAATCTTCAACTTGAATAGTTAAATTTGCAGTTAAAAAAATTAATTTGCAACCAAAAAAGGAATACTCAAAGCTGAAAATTTTTTTCTTTCTAAATTTGTTTCTATAGATTTGTCCAGTTTTGACTCCCACTTCTGGAAGATTTACAATTCCCTAGGACCAAAAAGAAAAGTTTCAGAAAATTTTGAATTCCATTGTCAAAAAAAATTACAATTTAAAAAAAATTAGAATATGCACATAGGTCATGACTTGGATGTGGCAAAACTGACACTCGACAGTTGCTAATGAAAATTCACGACAGGCAATTGCCAATGAAATAAAAAATCCGAAATTTGTATAAAAGCAACGCACATCATTTTGATCCAATATCGGTATCAAATAGATCAACTCTCATTTAATTGATAATAATTGATAAAAATTGATCTAATAAATAATATCAGTAAAAAGAGATAATAAATTTTGCAGGAATGCACCATGCGACGTGAAAACAGAGACGAATCGGACACACCATTTTATTTCTAGCGAACATGAATCATTCTGATATGATACGGCGTTACCGGATCGATTCGTATTCGTCTATCACCCAAGCATTTTTTTTTTCTTTTTTTTTAGCCGAATGTCGACCGTCGCCGATTGCTTTGCTCGAGTGGTTTCGACTGAAACACACACATCCACTCACTACTAAAGCTACGAAAAAAAGGGTGGACCACCCGAGCGGACCAATCGGCGGCCACGAGTCAGCGATCATTGGCGATTTTATCGTACATGTAATAATTAATAATTACGCATATATAGGTACTGGGAAATCGTAAGCTTTCAAAAGTAATGTATTCTACTGCAAATAAGTTCAACACTAGGTCAACTGCGACTCCGCAACCATAACAATAGCGTCGTATTTTAGAAAGCTCGTGCTCAGCGTTTTATTACGAACGTCTTGTGAAAATATCTCCATAACCGACAATTTATGATAATGGTATTCTAATAATTATTGTATGCTAATAATTATTATATACTGTAAGTAGTAAATCAAACAGGGAAGAAAAAAGCCTTTTTTAAGGTCAAGGAGCGACACTCTTCTTTCCTATCGCGACACTCTTGTTGCCTATCGCGACGCTCATCTCTAGCGTCACACAATCTTACCTAGGCGCCACACTCTTTCCTTCCTTGTGATTTCTATTCCCTTTTGTTACTTTATTTTTCATTTGTCTTTTATTTCGATTTTTTTTTTGCTTTTTATCAAACACGATTCCGGAAGCGGCACGTGTGCTTCGAAGCTTCAAATGCAAGCGGATGTGATTCTATGATCTTTTGCGTCCTATAAATGTATGAAGACGCGAGGAAATAGAGCGTGAAAATAATGCCGCATGCCACGACACGTACTTTTTATTACCTATATTTGAAAGAATCAGGGCTCGGAACTGCTCACGCTTGAAAAAATAGTAAAATAGTAACCACACTTCTATCAAAAAAGTAACCGAAAAGTAACAATAAGGTAGCAAAAAAGTAACCAAAGAGAAAGATTTTTTACCAAAAAGACCAATTTTCCATCAAAATTATGAATCTTCAACAAAAAAATTCATATTTAAGAAAGTAGTTTAACTTTTAACAAAACGGTTGAATTTTTCTGACTGGGAAAAAATTTTTATATAAAAAACAGTTACAAAAACTGAACTGCAAATTCGAGCAAAGTTAAATTTTTTTTAATTTTAAACTTTCAAAGCTGAAGCTTAAAATCCAAGCCCTGAAGAATAGATGGTACTGAGAAAACTTTTTTAATGGACGCATTTAAGAAAATTGTCTCATTTTAAATTCTGTGAGCAAAATATTTATAGTTAGGATCAAACAAATTATTTTTTTCATCAAAATAGGGACCACATTCCCAATATTTCATCGCAAAGAGAAACAAATCTTAAGGTTATGCCAAAAAACAGTTCTCTGGGGAAAAAGTCTTACGAAAGAAAAATATTATTTTTGTAATAAATAACCCACTGAGAATATTGACTTAAACTCTCATGAAGAGCTTCCTAGAGAAACATTCTATTATTTAACTATAAATTGAATGTTGAAATATGTAATTGATTAAACTAAAAATAAATACATTTTGATAAGTCTTGAACTGCTAAAAAAAGGTGCAATACTGAAGATTGCTACCCTTAGAACCTACTAGTAACAATAGCAACTTTTTCAATTGTTTTCTTCAATACACATGGGATTGGTCAATTTCGAGAGAGTCACTCAGTGGGTCGAGCAATTGGAAATCTATGAATCCCGTGAGCGTGCGATAAAACAATTTCAAAAGTTGGAAACTCTACTCTCAGGCAAGTTTCGTAACTGAGGAATCTACGGATAACTTTTCAACCCAGAACATAAGATGGCATTGGTTATCCCATAAGTTTGTCCAGACATGGAGGAAAAGCAATATTTTCAACTCTAATGAAATGATTCACAAGTTTTGCCCAAGAAAAATTATATTCTAGCAGAAAAATCGTTTACAGAATTAATTTTCTGAGGAGAAATGATATAAAAGTTTAAAACTAATCTTTTTTTCTAACCAGATATTGCAGATTCTGGATTTCAAAGTCGAATGAGATTTTCTCCACCAACAAGCAACGCTTAAGCATTGTTAATTAACCAGCTTGTTGATTTAATGCTGTTAGTAAAACATTTTTCAGTTCTAGAAGAGGTATTTAGAAACATGTATTGTTTATAAACAATAGAAAAGATATTTTCTTAGAATCAGGATTTAATTTACTTTACTATCTGGCGGATAGTATCGGACCACTAACTTTTAAAGAAGATAGCACCTTCCATAAAAGATGAAAATATTTTTTTAAACCGTTGGAAATCTTATGAAATTCTATTTAATTTTAAACAGAAACAAAACAAAGTTTCAACAAAACAGTTTAGCTTTCATTTAACTCTTAAATAGAGAGCGGATTAGCGCAACTGTA
>CAKNYM010052870.1:380029-400957 GCA_932195095.1 Andricus curvator
ATTTGATATTACATGTTCAAGAGCCGATATTAACATTTTTCATATTTGAAGGAGTATGAATCCAAACAAAATTCTAGGGTGTGATACCTCAACTCTAATTTCATAATTAAAGTTAATAAATAGAGAGCTGATTATCGCATCTGTAAAATTATCTGACGCGTCCACCCTCACGCGGGGGAATGAGGGCCTACGCGTCAGACAATTTCAGAGTTGCGCTAATCCGCTCTCCATTAATGAACTTTTGAAAATTATTAAGGGGTCGCTTTGAAAAAAAAGTTTCATTTGGAGTCCCTTATCTGTATTTTTCTAATTTAATTTGAACTTCCTTTCAACAGAAAATATTTGATATTACATTTTCAAGGGCCGATATTAACATTTCATTTACTATAAGAGTAGGAAAATAAATTCTTGATGAGAATTGCGCTCGGTTGAGTTTCATTTAAATTACAATTTATCTCACTCAAGTTCTCAAGCGTTTGAAAATAAAATGTTTTGAAATTTCATGCAATGAACATTCAGGCGAATATAAGTGGTTATTGCAACATCGCCTTTTTTTAATTTAAGCAGATCGTAAGTGAAAATAAAGAGGTATAAATAGATAAGTAGATTATTAAATTTTATCTGATAAAAAGACGATGGAAGCATGCAATTGAAATTAGTCGAAATAACGAAACATCATTAGCGAAATTGCCAATTTTGTCCTTCATGCGATGATAGAAAGTGTCATAAAATGTGTATGGTTTAAATGAAAATTGTCCAAGTTAATATCTGTAAAAAAAATTGCACAGTGTGTACATTTAATCAGCGTGTACTTATTAAATAAATTCACTAAGATCCTACATTAGCAGAAAATCTAATTTTGCTGGATTATAATTTGATTGTCATTAAAATTTCATAAGAATAAAAAAATTTCTAAATAAGATAGAAAATAAAAATCATTCAGCTAATGCAGTATACTTAGTGTTTAAAATATATTACCTTGAAGAATATTAAATAATTAAAGTATATTAAATAGTAATTATAATCTTAAATATTTTCTTAAATTATACATCTCGAAAATAATGATAAAAAAGCAAGCGAATATAAAAAAACCATATTAAAAAGAATACATTAATAAAACTCAAAGCAATTTAAGTTTACTACTTTTCTTGTAAATTCTAAATACTTATTTTTGAATTGAAAAAAGGAATACTCAAAGCAATGTGCAATAAAATAACTTTACAAAATGAAAGTCTAAATAAATATAATCCTAAAAGGTAAAAGGAAATATTAAAAGTACTTTAAATCTATCAAAGGAAATATAATACTTTTTTAAAAATATGTGTGGTAACAGTATATAGGATAGAAATAAAACTACAAAGCTATATTTTTTAAGCAAAGTTTATGTACATGGAGGCTAATGCGACTAACTGAAGGATTCAGCAAAGGATTGCAGATTTAGGAAAGGTGATTTGGTTCATTAATGAGGCATGCATTCAAACATTACTCGAAAATTGCAGGAATTGCAAGGAAGGTGTTTCAACAAAGTTTCAGGATTTCGTTTGAAAATGGAAACAGGTAACCTGACACTTATTCAATAAACTGAAATATATTCTAGAAATTATAAATAAAAGATTGAAAATAATTAATAAACACTGTGATAGACGATTTTGATTTTAAAAACTATTTTACTACCAGTTCTATTCCTCAGATGAGAAACTAATTGTTCGAAATTTGAATTTCGCGCCAGAATGACGTAACCTCCAAGTTATCTTACTGAGAAGTGACGTCACATTTGGGCGCCATTTCGGCGCGAAGTTTGAATCGGGAAATTTTCTTTTCCCCTTTTAAATGTTACCAATAGTATTTTTCTTAAATAATTCTATATTGTACGAATCTGACGATTGTCTGAGTCTCGTGATTTGACTTTCATGGAATATTTCAATTTCGGTATCATTTGGAAAATCGAAGATTGGTATCCTGGATATGAGATACCCCGCCCTTACATTTTCCTCTGAGCTTCGACTTTGCTCTTTCAAACACTATAATCCGATGTGGCGATTGCTGGAACTGGGGAGAAGGTATTGACGCGATCGAACCTGAAACTCTTTCCAGATATCGTACGTGGAGCGCGACTCAAGCGCAGGAAAGCTTTCGAGGGGATTAAGAAGAGCAGGAAATATAGCTTGACATCGTCACAGGAAAGGATGGAAAGGTTATTGATGTACGTACGTCCGTATTGCAGTTGTAGTGGTTTTCGTCATACTGAAAGCAGCTAACATCTACGATATTTATTATAGACCCTGTGCTTGGCTTCTCAACGTGCTTCTCTACCAAAAAATCCTCACACAATCTTTCAATTTGAAACATTTTTATCCAGAGATTCCTGAAACTCTCGCTAGATTCTCCAAGTAGCAATTTTCTAATACTTCAAAAGAGGGGAAAGCTTCACTACAAGCAGAGTAAATTCGTTATTTACAGAATTATAAAAAAAATGGAATCATTTTCCCCTACTGAAAATGCAGACGCAGTTTACGACGTCGGATTTTTCAATAGGGTTAGGAATTGAGGTAGAATGAAATGTAGAGAAGAAAATATTGGTGGATTTTGTGGCAGAGGCACGATGTCTGATGAACTGAAGAGCTAATTAGGATAGGAGATCGCGAGAGGAAATCAGTCAAGCTGGACTTGAGTGAAAAGGTCATAAATCCGAATAGAATAGTGCTCGGAGCGTAAAAGAGGCGGACAATAAAAAACAACAGAAATCGCAAGCACCAGGTCAAAAATAATAATCTCCGAGGATGTATTATCAAACTTTGGGAAGCAGGAAGCGAGGCTAAAGGCCGTGAGCATAATGGACGCCATAATATAAATGAGTATACACGAAGTATAATATAGATAATAATTATTATATACTGGGATTAGCTGATATGGAAGGATATTTTTTTTTTCTGGTTTGATAGAAAAAGAGATGAAATAAGAAGAAGCATTAATAAAACAAATATTCATGCATTTCTCAAGCATTATTATTACAAATACTGGCTGACTCCTGACAAAACCCCGCGAGCGTGCATGCGCAAAATCGCATTCGACCTCGTCTCTCATAGTAGGTAATCTACCAGAAAAGGTCAGACACAGAGACCTACAAAATCTCGTAAGACTAATGTACAACGATTTTCGTTACTAAGCCAATGGGCTACGTGCGCACCTAATTAATACAAGGTGATGTAATTAGCGGGTTAAATCGGCACGAATGCGCGAAGCTTTGCATTTGCATTCCCGGGGACGCACGAATATAGCGTATTCGAGATGTATATATAGTATATAGATATTATACATATATGCATAAGTCCGTGTACGTGTTGGTGTTTTTCTTGTGTGGACGTGCGTGACTCTACGCGCGCTTTTTTTCATTAATTATTACGTACACGAAATAATTTTAGATAGTACAGTACACAATAATAAATACTATCTGTATCCACGTCTAACTTCTCCCTACGGGGTGCTCCACCTTCCAAGTCGTCATTTTTTTTGTCTAAAAGCACATTTCCTAAGAAAAAAATTCGAACACTTTTAGGATGGGGTGCCCATTTTTTCAATTGAGAATTGAGTTGAAAGGTTGCGCTAATCCGCTTGCTGATCATTGAAAAAAGAATTAAAAAATACTTCGCACCCCATCCTAAATGTTTTCTCATTAATAAAATAATTCTACTTTCTAAAGTAATTTAAGAAAAATATTGAATTAATTTTTTTAGTATATATTTAGCTGGATTGCACGAATTTCAAGGAATTACTTTAAACTCTCAAATAACAAACAAACGTATAATTTGAAAAAGTTTTTATAGAAAGTTGTACTTTCTTCGACTTAAAAGACTTACAATACTCGTCTTCCATTACAAAATAATTTTTCTTTAAAGTAGACATCAGTCATTAAATATTTCAATTTGAAACGACTAACAATAATTTAAAAAATATTCAAACCAGGGATCTTTAAGTATTACACGTTCCCTTTTTGGTTTCAAAAATTCCGCTCCCTCCATAATTCTTTCACAATAACACATAATTTATTCAAGAAGTGACTGAACATTGAAAATATTTCTTGAAAAAAAAAACTTACATTAAATCCAAACAATTATAAAATAAATTAACAATAATATTTATACGAAAATCGACAAAATACAAAAAATTTATAAATATACAATCGTAAAATATTTTGGAAGGCAAGCACCCAGTAGAAATGCGTGTATATGTATATTATATCTGTATAATAGCGAGGCCTGCATGAATCTTGAGGTCTTTGACTACTTTACTTTCCTTCGAAATTTGCTTCGCAGAGGCCTTCTATACCTATATATACTGAATATATATATTTTATGAATCAGGTTACACCACTAAATCCAAATTAAAACAGAAATACATTCTGCTTCCCTCCACAGTGAAGCAAGACGTGTTTGGTCAGACGAAACATCGTGGCAACGAATCTCTCGCTTTAGACCGAAACGTGTCTCGATTCACCCAAGATAGGCTTAAAGGGGAACCCACAGCTTAAAGGGGAGCCCACACCCTTCAGAATTTTGTTTGGATTCACGCTCCTCCCAGTAACAAGTAATTACTAAAGAGGCAATATGCACGTTACGTGGACCGCTATGCAAGAACATGTGCGTCGCTGAAAGTACATCAAACTCTATTAGGAGCGTATTGGATCAAAATAAAAAAATACGCATCTGATGGATTTTCATGTACTTTAACCCTTCATCTCCTGGGTAGATAAGATGGTAGCGCTCCAATGAGATGTTAGCTTTATTTGTCCGAACAAAATTCCCGAGGGTCTAGGTTCCCTTTTTTAGTCGTGTAACTCGATATAGGCACGTACACTCTCAAAAATGAGAAATGACACAACAGAAAAGTCACTTAAAACATAATTTACTGTTAGTTCCTCAAATTTTCTTCCTTTAAACTAAAATTTTTAGTGTACGTGCATTGACCTTATTCTTTCCGAAATCACCAGAACGACCCAAATTTGATTTAAATTCCCCTTATAAACAAAGTACTTTACTTGAAAATTGATTAAAAAATATATTAATTGGAAGTACGTTTGGAAATGTTTTTTTGCATTGCTGAAGAGGAATAAATAAATCGAATTGAGGCGTTGATTTCGTCAGGAACAAGCCATTTCATAAAATTTTGATTTTCTTATAATGAACCAATATTTGTATATAATATATATATTTATATATAGGTATTTTTAATAAAGTACGCGTTTCGTTGCACACAATTTTTATGCAACCTCTCAATTATATTGCATTGTATTTTACGTGTATGTATTTATATGTGTATATAAATTAGATGTATATATATTCTATATGTATGTTTATATAAATGTAATTGTAATTATAATATGCATCATATATATATAAGTATTCTCCTCGTGTGATAGGATTATCATGTCCGTGTATAACACGAATGTGTGCAGTGGTGTGTCAGTGCAAGGGAAGGCACTTCCGCTATTTCTTAGCCCTGGTCCCCTCAGCCCAAACATTTTTTTCTTTCTCGACTAAAAAAAAATAAATAAATTTCTAACCGGAGAATTGAAAATACAAAAACATTCAGAAGTCAATCTAGATTAACAATTTAAAACACAATTTTTATTGCGATTTGTAACCGTTACAATTCACTAAACTAGAAAAACAATTAAAAATAAATTCTCCGTTTAAACTCTCTTTTGTACAGTATTTAAAGCCTCAATTTCGCGAGTGAAAAAAATCTTGGGCTTTCGTTTGACCAAAGCTAACCCTCTCGTGTTTGTCCTAACTTTTATGAAGGAACCCTTTAAAATTCCACAATAGGGATTAGATCACAATCCGCCATTTCACGTTATTACACTGAGAAACAAATTTTGTTCATATTTTCTAAAAGTCACAACAAATTCTCTGGAATTGAAAGATTTTTTCTCACGAGGAGAGGTCGCGGCATGTGCGTCGCTGACACGCACCTAATAGATTTTGACGTTCTTTCAGCGACGTACATGTCGCGACTTTTCCTTGTCAGGGAATTGTAATACAAAGGGTATTTCACTTCAGTAACAGTTTAGCAGCAAGAGGCCATGAATTCTTCATTTCTAAGACTCACACGCGTAGAACTTATGGAAACTTAAATTTGTTTCTGTGTTTAATATAATGTACGCGTGCATAATTACTTAGGACTTTATGCTGTATTACATACTACGTATACTATCACAATGACGGTTCTTGAACTTTCCAGGCGAGACGAAAAAAGCGATTGCCTTTGAGTAATGAAAAAATAATTAGGGACTTCTTTTTCGCCATTGGAAGACTGCTGCATGTGCTCGCAAATCTATTATCAAGTTTTGTGCGGTACTTTCCCGTCGGAGTCTCGTTTTTTTCATCTCGACCAGAATCGAAGACCTTCAGGGAATAAAGCATACGCTCCATATTTAAATTAACAAGATTTTCTCGCCAGAGAATTTTTCAAAAAGCCAGGCTGGACAGTGTGCCGCTATTTCCTGGAGTTCTTTCAAAATATGACCGTCGTACAGCTCTAACCTATACATCATGATACAATGTGAAATCCTACGTAAAATCTACGTCGACACGTTTCCTCTCTCTTGTCTCTATTCGGTTATCATACGGGAGGATGAACGTATAAATGTGTATAATTGTGTAAATGTGTGTGTGTTTTTGTGTATACTGTAATATAGTACGAATTTATATTATCTCGACATCTTTCTTAAAAGGAAAATATGTACATATACATATATATTATATATATACGCCAAATCTAGACCGTTCAAATCACTGGCAAGTGTTTGTTGCATATGCAATAATATAAGTAATAATCATAATCATAATCATAACGAACAACGAACAACATTGATTCTCTATTCATTTTCCAAATTCTCCTTACTTAAAACCCTTGCATACTTCAATCCCTGAATTTCCTTCTTCAGGGGCGTTTAGTGTGAACTTGTGAAAAATACGTCACACCGAAACGCACCTTTTTGTTTGAAGGATATTTGTATGTTTGTGTGGATTAGGAAATACAAGTGAACTCGCACTTACGTCATCTGTATTTTTTTTTACGATTTATCTAAGATTTATCGAATCGTTTCGGCTGAGTGCTGTTGAAACTTGACGTTTTACGCAGTTCACCGTGCTATCGAACTTTCCCGAATTGAATCGATTAAGGGCAACGCGCGTCGAGCTAACTAATATATATTTAAAATCTGCTAAAAACTAAATTAATATTATCTGACGGGAAAATTAGATTTTCACGCCGGGCAAGGTGCGCCTTTCGGAAACAATTGCTGTAATCAGAATTCTACGCGTCGCAACTGGACGAGACGTTAAAAGATAAAATTCGAAAAACTAAAATATCAACACGTAGAATGCCGCGTGCACTTCCAAAGACGGCAAACTAAACTGACAATTTCGAATTAAAATGATAACAACTTTAATAAAATATTTCTATCTGCGTCGAACCCGCGAAACGCGAAATTCAGGCCACTGGAACATTGGTAAAAGTTGATATTCAAAGCGCATCAGTCGAGTGATTAACTTTGTCGTCCATTGTTCAAGCAATGATTAAAAATGTTAAATACAAAAAGGCTTAAAAAGTGAATCGCTCGATCAATCGCGTATAGTAGTAAAAAGGACCGATTCCAGTGGACAAGTCGCAGTCGTGAAACATTAAAAACCCTTAACACAGTTTGATAAAAAGATTATCAAAAACTTGGACGTCCACAAAAGCGCAACGTCGTAAAACGAACATGAAAGGAATCGAAACGTCGCTAAAAAGACTTCAGCCATTAGTAATCCTGAAAAAGGGATGCGCGGTATCGGGTCGATAAGGCACTGTTTACCGACAATGTCTGACTAGAACACGAAGCTATTTCTGGAACTTTGTAGTTTTAACGTCGCTCGACTTCATTAGACTAGTCCGCATCGAGGTTCCTGCCCGAGCGAACCTCGCGAACCTTAACCATTATCACCATAAACTCCATGATTCACAACGAACCGGATACCAATCCAACCGATCGACGGTGTCACGATATCTACTCTATTCGAAAATATTCGAAAGTCTGAAATTATTCTTTCAGTTAGGTCAATGAGAACAAATCGAGGACGCCTTAGGCCGATGAGGTCTGTTAATCCTTCGCGAGGGAGGAACCCTTATTTTAAAATTCTCAAGGTCAAAAGTCTTGTTCTTCAAACCTTATCATCTATTCAAAAAAATCCTGGTAGAGTAGACAAGGCGCCTTCACCAGAAAGCGCTTTTTTCGCTAAGACCCTCCTCCTTTCCCTTGAGCATTAGATGCGCGGGACGATATTGAAATAATCCGCCAATGCGTCTCAGATATCATTCCCGCCAAGCCCTAGGGTCGTGGCTTAACCAAGTGCGCGCTTTCTGATGACATCATTGGCATTGTCCCCATCCAGCATTCTCCGGAATTTTTTTAAAAGGATGATAAAATTTGAAAACACTTGTTACTAGAACCCAGGGACTTAAGTAGTCTTCATCTTTTTGTAGGGTTGCATAATGACACCGCTGCTGTTCGGCATCGCTACCTGAGGTTGGGCTGCTATCGTCGCAGGACTAGCGGTCGGTAATTGGGGCAATCCCTGCATTTGTGACGCGACACCTTGTACACCAGCGACACCTGGGAGCATCGTCGCGTAAGGATTTTGCAGGTAGGCTGAATGAACAGAGGCTGTGGGGACTCCTTGAAGGGAGGTTTGCATGTAAGGATGTGAGGAGGGCAGCATCTGTTGTCTGATGAGGGAGTAGGGATTGAAGGAAGCATTGGACGGTTGTCTAGGATACGCCAGTAGTCCAGCCTGGTGGAGTTGATGGGAGGTGAGTCCACCACCGTGGATGCCAGCAAGGCCAGACATGACTTGTCTAGGTGCAGCAGTGCCAGGCATCGCGCCGTGTGGATTACCGACCGAGAGGGCCTGTTTATTGAGGGAGACGCCAGTGTAATTCAAGGCGTTGAGTGGGTGATTCATGGCGTATGACTGAGAAGCCTGAGAAAGTTTTATCGCCTTGGCGTAATTTTTCTGGGCGACCTCCTTTGCGATAGCAGCTGGATCTAAGGATAGGCAGGGCCCCATTCCCAGGGAGCTCAGAACATTGATGTTGGCCATGTTCGCCATGGTGTAGTTTGCCATGGATGTCATGTTGGCCATGTTGGCCATGGAAGCCATGGACACCATCGGGTTCATTGAGACTACATTGGGCATTGAGGTCATTGCCATCGACGTCATTGGACTCATTGAAGGAGGTGGAAGAGCTAATTGATGGTTCATTTGGGGCGAAGTCGCGTGATTCAATTCGGGAGAGTTCTGCGTGTTGTCAGTGTCGTGATTAGCGGCTGATTGTTTGTCGCCGCTGGAAGCCGCGGGCGGCGGCGGAGGCGGATTGTTGGGATCCAGTAGGAGCCCGTGACCATTGGTGTCGGCGTTCACCGCCGCTCCTTGGGACTGTATTGTGTTTTGAACCGACTGATGATTTGAGGATTGGGCGGGTAGGGGTGGCGTTCCAGTGTACTCACATGACACAGGCACGAAGGGCTGCTGGAGCTGCATTAACTGCTGATAGGTCGTCGCACCGGTTGGCTGATAAACCGGCACGCCGGACTTGTCGCCCGCGGGACGTTTGTACGGAACCATTCCTGGGAAGGCCTGAAAACAACAGCAAAATGGGTTAGATTCAATCACATGGTTTCATTCACCTTGATTAGGGGGGCATCAAGTTAGCCTCCGTTTTATATCTCGTGCGCTGGTGACCCTGTTAAAGTTTCGGTCCTAGTCAGTGTGTTTAGTCCAGTTAATGTCGTCTAAATACTTTTTTATATCAGTGGCAACTTAGGTATTCAAGAATCTTATTTTAGGTTTTGCCTACTTGATAGGGTCAGGTGGCATAAAACGTGAGGGCAAGATAGGGGTAATTATAAAATAGATAAAAGTGTCAATTCTGTGTGTTGTCTGCACTTACAAAGTTCTCGTAGTAGAACGACCCGACAGACTTCATGTCCATCTGCAACAAAGATAGGTTTGGTTTCAAATTTTAATCAGGACAGGGTTGTTCTTATGTTTCTCTAGGAGGTGGAGGAGGGTTTGGGATGGCGCAGTAAAAGTTGTGCCGATGACGCAGCTTGCAGCGACGTTCCCAAGCGACGAGGTATCCTTCTTGTGTGCAACTGTAAAATCTCTACCTTGGAACATGTCAGAAGAACCAGCCATTTTCAATGAGCGCGAACGTTGTCTCGGTGACTGTACCTAACTCGTTGTGATATATTCTTTCTTCGCGCACGAGTATCTTTCAATGTGTGTTTACGTGTGTATGCGAAAGAGAAAGAGATCAAGAGAAAATACAAGAAACGGGTCCGACCGAGTGCTGAAGCACATGTGCGCGACGTGGAATTTGCTCGAAAAAAACGAATGCACGTGACCCCGACCCCGAGAAAAATGCGGAAGTGAAAGCCCAGTTTTTTTTTGCAAGAATTTCAAATAGTCCGAGAATTTGAAATAAAAAACATCAAATTGAAACTACAGTCATCAAAGCAGCTGAATGAAAATGCTTTATTTACAAGCTTTGATGATTGCAGTTTTAATTCTGCGCTTAGACCGGACTTCAGTTTGGCTGTAAGATTAGCAGAAAAAATTGTGAAAGCAAAATAAAAGATATAAACGAAGAATTCAGTTAGAAGCTGCAACGAGATGCAAAAGCCCAGAAGCTAGGAGGAGACGCGAGATAAGATAATTTGATGAAAAGGCAAGAGTGTAATGAAAACTTTGACTCCTTACAGAGGATTTTTTACAGATGTTGCAGACTGACACAGAGGAAAGCATTAATGTTCCTTTTCGTTGAGAAGCGCGAATTGAAAAACTAATTTGGTTAGTCAAATTCGTACGAGCCACGAAAAATAGATTAGCGTTTGGAGAACTAGACACGCCCTCTTTTTATATAAATGAGACGAAAATTGTACATTATCTGTAACTTCTTAGAGAAAATTGTGTAGCTGTGTTGGTGTTGAATTTAAATAAAACATTAGGAGACTAGTTTATACTATAAGCAGATTATTTTGAATAGAAGTAGGTAGATTTTTTGGAAGAATCGGATTACTAGCGGTACCAACATTAAAGGTAAATGGGCGTGCCTAGTGAAAATAAATCTTGACATAAGGTCGACATAGCATAAATGAGAAAGGACTTATGAACTTGATCCTGGGTGTTTTGATGAAGAAAAATAATGGTAGCGAGTGTATGTAAGCGATCTACAGTGCTTTTTGGCAAACACGACGTGACTTAATGAATGAATGGTGGCTGTTAACAAAAAGAAATCGGATCGTAGGCCAGTTGTAATGTCACTGATTTCTAAGAACACTCGGTCATCGTCCCGAGTGTCGAGGAGATGACGTTGCACCATCACCTCGGGATCGCGAAAGCACAACATGCATCATCGGCGCAAGCTGAGTATCATACGGATCAAACGACCAAGATCGTATCTTATTTTCTTCCTTAATTTGGACCCCAAAAAATCAGGTCAAGAAAAGAGATCGATCATGATAGTTAAAATCAAATAGTACTGGCGTTGCACTCGTATCTACAGTAATCTAAATTCATTTAGTAAAAATTTCATTAGAGATACGAGTACAACAAACAATCATCATCAACAATTTCTCGTTGAAAATCAGATTGTGAAATCGCCGATGGTTTTCGGCCAAGGAATTGCCAAAGGAATTAACAATAATTTGTAGGGAACATCAGCCGTGAGGAATCCCACTGCAACAATTTAGACAATCTGATTTACATTTGTAGACAATTGGACACATAGTTTGATACTGTTTTTTTTGTTTAATGTTATTTGATGAATGTGAGGTGGATTCTTCTCGGCTGTTGGCCTAAAATGGAGAAAATAAAAGAGACTAGACGTTGGTAAGCGATCTATAAATACATTACGAGGCGTAAGCTCCGAACGGACAACATCGCAATGGACGAACAGAAAGAAGCGAATATACAAAAAAGGAAGATATCTCAAAGAATTTTGCGCATGTTTCTGAAGAAAGCCAATGGTGTCGTGTCGCGTGATGCAAAGATATTGCGAGTTATGCGAGCTGACCCGTCCTTTCAGTATCTTGCACGTTTTACCACTACGAGTCGCCAGGATTTTTATCAAATTTAGTGTTAAAAGTACATTCACAAATCCAAAATAACTTGGTTTCAATTTACAGAGAAGGACATAGTTCAGATTCTAGTCAAACTAGTTTTAATGATGTAAGGATAGAAGAAACTTAATCTGGAACATTTTGACCACAAATAGATTAAGAATGAAATCTTCAATAAAAAAGAAACTAAAAAAAATATCCTCAGCGACAAGTGGGAACGGTTCTATTTTGTTAGACATGACAAGAAATAACAGGAGCTAGAGCTCTAAGCGCGCTCGGCAGTGTATTCACAATCGCAGTAAACTATAGGTATCTGTAACTTAATCGTATTTACTACCCAGGAAACTCGAGAACTGTTGCACGTATCCCTGAAAATTGGAAATTTAATCTATCGAAGCTAATTTGATTTAAACTTGGATTTGCCGTGTCAAGTAGTATCGAGCAAAATACGTAGTAATTAGACTTTACTTTTATTTCAAACAAATATCTTGTTTACCTCTAGATTCATTAAAAAAAATTTTTTAAACAAAGCAAGGCTTATGGCAAATCCTTAACAAAATTATAAATAAAAAATGCTTCTACCATCCCGTAACAAGATATTGAACATAGAGGGTCGTTCCGTCAGAGCGCCTCTGGTGGCACGCGACGATGACTAAAAATCCCAGTCACACGTCACTAGAGGCGCTTCGATCGAGCCCCATCTATTTTCATCTTTGGTGAGAATTTTTAACCCAGATAACGAATGTGGAACAGTTTCCCGATTTCCTGCTACGAAAGGGAAAGTGTGTAGTTCATGCATAAGCCGTGGTACCATTAGCAGATCATCATTGGAGTCGCGCATCCGTTTCTTGCCGAGCTCGATGCCCGCCATATTGGCGTTCTGGAGTCCTCCGGGCACCGCAGAAGCCGGCACTCCACCGCCCATGGCGCCAAGTCCAGGCACACTATTCGGCATTGCTGTGGTCTATCGATCGATCGTTTCAATCGATTATCGATCGGTGAGGTGGCGCGTCAATCAATCCCAGCCCGCAGCAGAACGACATTCATTGTTTTCGGCCAGAGTTTGGTCGATTGTTTGTTCGTTCGTTCATGTTCGGGCAATTCGGTTCGGCGTGCGTTAATTTGGCAGGTAGCGAAGCGCACCAAGGTTTTCAGCAAGCATGAAGCATCGTCAGGCGAGAGGGCAAGATAAAAATCAAAAAAAGAAAAAAAGTCCAGTTGAGGCTACGTTAGGCAGACAGTCGCATAGGTCTTAAACGTCTAATATCATTTTATATTATCCATACGTTAATTCGCTATGCGTGCATCCCAACCCTTCACAAAATTTCAAATACAAACATGTCTAATATATATTATTCACTTAAAATTCATTAAGTGTTGTAAATTTCAATTTTTGAGTCAGGGTTGAGATGCTGCGTGTCCTTGATTTCATATCGGAACATTATACCGCAAACAATGAGAAGAAAATTGGTTCCTACGTTACTCACGAATGTAGTATGCGATCTATTGAAAAAAAGCGACGCTAAAAAAAGCAAGCGTAGAAAAAAAGATTTTGACAGAAGGTCCAAATAGTGTTCTACAACCGACTGGGGCATCTGGTGCGGGCGACGCACTACTCGTACTATGAGGAAAGTTGGAACCGATAACTACGATATGACTGGCGTTTAAAGATCCGACGTTGAAATGGACCGTTGACTGAAAATAAAAACATCGACAAACAGAAAGGTAGACAGTATAACACAGCTAGTAAATTGTAATTATAAACTGTAACTAGAAACAATTTTACCTATATACAACTGTAACTACATATAAAATGAGAATGATAAGAAAGGATAAAGAAATCAGCGGACTCGAGCAGCGTCCTAACTCCAGTGAGATAGCGTAAGGCTCTTGGAAGATCTGTAATTATCAAACAAAAATTTAATTTCCATCACCCTTGGAGTCTCCGCACCATCATCACTGGAGAAAACTTCTTTCGTCATTAGAAGAATCGAATGTACATTTCGCTCTCCTGAAATTCATGAAAGCACAGATTATCATAGATAGTACAATTTACATCAGTCCTTAGATCGGTGTTGCGCTGTAAGTTTACGTCTGTGCGTGTGTGGGAAAAATGTGTCCATGAATCCGATTACTGAGTAGTTGCTGGATGAGAATCGGTGAAAAAAGTAGTCTTGTATGAATTGATTTGTTTACTTGTTCGCGGTTTGGTGTGTATTTACACTGACAAACATTCAGGTGTGACGTTGCAATCCCAAAGAGTGCACAAGTCGAATTATTGACTCGATATGTTTACAAGCGAAGGTGCGTAAAAAAATTCCTTTTGTGCATTGCTGCGTGACTATTTCTAAACAAAAACTTCAAAATAAAAAGAAGGGGTAAGACATGTTACCTTTCCAGTGATGATGTTAAATTTGAAAATTACGCACCCTGGCCGAAAAGGGTATCTTTACAATGTCGAGAATGTGTTTTGTTTTAGTTTCCAAGGAATGACAAAAATGATGATGAATGCACCCCGTTGGAATTGAAAAGCACTTATACAGAACGAAACTTCCCTGCTAACAAGCTGGCCTGCCGCAATCCGTGAGTTTTCTTCCCTTGTATCCGGGTGTGGCGTCGACTTCCGAGTTCTGGGCGTTGTCGCTGAAAATGTTTTCCCGGATATCGGCCGACCCAAAAGTCGTGTCTGTCGAGTTTACAGTGTCTGGAGTGCAGTGTATACCGTGGTAGAAACAAATTTTGAAACTTTTCTCATTTTATTAAGAACTCCTGCCAATATTGATTTGGTTTACCTTGGAGCATTCAAAACCTGATGCTGTGTCTCGATCCAAAGCAAGTCAGTCAGAAAACAAAAGATCACTACTAGAATTTTAGGAACAAGATTTAATGAGTTGACTAATTTAGGTAATTGAACACTGAATTAAGCAGAAAATTAAATATGAATTTGCTTGAGACACAGCGATTGATAATCTGGCAATCATGAAGGTTGAACTTGGTTCTCCGACGTCGATTGGTCGATCCTGTGACACGGTTGGATTATCGGACGAAGAGGAATGCGTGGCAATAGCGAAACACGACACGAAAATTTGACAAGTGGAGTACATTCACATGTTTACATGTTTTTTTTACACATGTTTACCCATGACACCCATGGACCCATCGAGTTTTTACAGAGCTCGAGTGTAGCGCTTGTGTGGGGCAGCAAACAGCAGCAGGGTTGATAGCCGGGGTTCGTGCAGCACAGCTTGTCAGCAGGTTGGTGTACGTGTATTTATGAAAAAGGTATTCACTACTTTTATTTACAGTTAGAACCCGCACTCCATTTCCCCAGATTTGAACAAGCCCAAAATTCAATTATACTTCCAAACGAGAAACTAATGCCCTTCAAATAGAAAAAAATGGACTAAACTGATTAACTAAAGGGAAAGGAAAATCTATCATTTAAGAGATTCTAGATCTTTAGCGGGAAATGGAGTGGGAGACTATTGCGAAATAACGTATTATATTTATAAACTAGATAACCGGTCAGGTGATTGGTGTATTGCGACTAGGTAATTGCACCTGGATAGCTGCGATAGGCTGCTAGAAAGAGAGAAATAGAACAGTGGTGACGGTGATGATAAAAAGATATCTGGCTGTTGTACTACTCACTACACACTACAATCACGGCTGGTATCAAACAGGATAATAGATGGACAAACACAAAAGCAACAAACTGGTAGAGTGAAGAGATCAACTCATTTGATAGATCAAATCATAAATATAAACATCGGAAAATCAATCAGATGTAACTTTGCCGCGGTAATCATACTGATAAACAGACACGAATTCGATTCATACAAGAATTCGAGTCACGCATTTGGATCTTCAAATATTAGGCTAGATCATCATCAATCAGTTCTACTGAATTGCAGAATCAAAGTTAATAGATTTTTAGAACAAAGTATCAGATGACTATGAAAACGTTTGTCAGTATAATTACCTTCGGCAAGCCTACTGCGCAACGTTTAGCCAATATCGTACCGAATATCAAATAGATTACTTGTAGTTGTAGATTTTGACAAACTTGAGAGAAAACGCGAGTCTACTGCGGTCAGAAGAAAGCTTAAGATTCGTCGTGGATTGGCGAAAAGCAGCGCAGCAGCGAAAGCTTCTTTGAAGCAAAACCCAGGAAAGATGAGACAAAATAACAGAAGAATGAAGATAAAGATATAAAGAAAATGCAGGATTGAGGGAAGGAAAGAGAATTTTATCTTCAGGGTATCAAATTTTATCTTTACTGCAATTTTACTCAAATCCTTGTGATTTAGGAAGTTGCCTTGAATTAATCATACTATAGAATTCATTGCATCATTATTGAACTAAAATTGAATCAATGAACTACCTGCATTTGATCAAAAGCTATAAATTCAATAGCATTAAGTTTCAGTGTGGGAATGCGTACACTTGGAATTTGTATACCGTGTCGTGAATGGTCCTTCGAGCCGGTTTCTCTGAGTGCGCACTGATCATGCTCGAAAGCTCAAGGGCAATCTTAGCCCACTCACGACACTCTACGCATCCCCACTCTAAGGAATTCAATCTAGAGCTTGACTGCTTTCAGAAAATGGCAAACTTTACAGGATCTATCCAAAATTCAACTACACGTTTAGATAAAAATTCTCCGAGTTCAAGAAGAGTCGAGAGCCATTTGATCAAATATCTTGTCTTCTCAGTTTCCTCTTTTCTCACTCCTTTCAGAAACAGGAGAAGAGGAAACAAGGGAATCCAAGAAGTCAGAGGATTGTGTCTCGTAAAGGATATCAGAAGTCAATTTCATCGATGGAAGTATGGCTCTCGAGTCATCTCGAAGGAAATGTCTCTTGGGTGGGAAAACTAATTAAGTTTGAGGTGGGGGTTGATGGAGAAGGCGGCGAAATAGGTCAGAGGTTATGACAGAAAACACACGAGCCTGAATCAGAGAACGAGACAGACCTCTGGATGTTGGACGGACAGAGTAGAGAAGCAAACCACACTGATGAAATTGAATGGCTGATGAATTGAAGCAACTTTCCAAACCAATGTCAGGGTCTATATCGTTCTCGGAGGCATCAACAAAATAGAGAAAGATAGAGATAAAATAAGTGGAAAAGACAGATAGAGAGAGAGAGAGAGAGGAAGATGTGAGACAAATAGAGAGAGAAAAGATAAAGAGAGAGTGAAAGAGAGAGAGAGAATGCATTACCGCAATGCTAGCCCGAGATTGTGTGGCCTTAATGTGGGCTTGAAGGTGCAGAGGGGGGTGGAAATAGCGGCAGGGGTCCCGATTGCATCGGCCCTTGACAGCGTCCATGCAGACCGTCACAGAGCCGTCCTCGTTCGCCTGCACCGTCTCGAGGGGGTGCGCAAACCGGCACTCCGTCTCGCCGCGTTTGCACGCCCCGCGTTGAAACTCGCGACATACCTACAGCAAGAGCGAACACGCATGGCATGGCATGGCACTCTATCTATGGGGGGTACTTGGAAACACGCTATGGAACTAAGTATAATGAACGCTTGGTATGGGGCCCCGGACTCAAATTATTACAACGGTAGATCAAGGTGACAATGTGTAGTAAGATAAGGTATCGGTGGTCTACTTAAAGGCGAGGACGAACATGCACCGTGGATAGCTAACTACCATTTATCCAACAACTTGAATCAGAAACTCCTGCCCTCCAATTACCTATTCCAAAGTTTCCAGACGGACTCCGCTAGAGGGCAAGACGTTACTGCGAGGGTAACGTACTGACCTCTAGCGGAGAATCTTTCTTTAGCACTGCGTCAGAAACGATGTAGGATCCGATGTCGTAAACTACATCAGCTCCGACGTGGTGTCTTGCATTTTTAATTTAGTCGAAGAGACTAATGAACAAACTTGATCAAGAAGTTGTGTTTTTTCTTTTCTTGGAAAGGAGGCATGTATTGAAGGAAAGAAGTGTTTGATCCTAGTTATCAACAAGGCTCGTAGTTTTAGTCTAGTTTCGAAAATTGGATTGAGTTTGGAATTGTATTGAGTTTGCGACTATGTTTTTTAAAGCTAGGATTGTTTAACGTTTTTGATATTGGAGGCACTTGCAAGAGTTGAGTTTGAATCAAATTTTCAAAATCAGACCAAAGGTACAAGAGCCTTGATTTTGACTGATTAATACCACACAAACTCTGAGGTAGAACAAGGTTTTGGGAGAATAATTTGTTCTATATCGAAGAAGTAAGCGAGCAACAAGGATTGGATTACATTATTCAGATCAAAGATACGAAGTATTCTGTGAGAATTTATTTAGATAGAATTAAATAGAATTACTTTATTAGATACTATAACAGAAAGATCTCTAGTAATTCTAAAGGATCAAGTCAATCGCTTCTTTCTTTAAAAAATGGTCAAGGTTTTCTTTTTAATTTTGAACTTTACACTTAGTTCAACCTCAGTGTTCCTATTTAGCTTCTTCAGATTGTTTATGACATCTAGAAAATCAAAGAATGGAAAAACTAGACTTATCAGTTTTGGAAAAGTGTATCTTAAATCGGTGGTATTAATCGTCTTAATGGGTAAAAACAAAACTCCACCCAATAACCACGGTAGCACGTTTCTGCCAATAGACTAATGCTAGCGAGTGTTTAGCGGTCATAGCACGTGCCGAAACTGTCACGATGTACAGGCAGATCTATAGAGTACTTGGATTGGTAATGGAAAGAGAGTGAAAGGATTTGGGAGCCAGGCTTATAACGAATCAAGTAGCTGTTGGCCAAGACCGAACTTCTTCAGAAATTAAGACCAACAGATTTATTGCTCAAATTTGGATCATAATCTATAACTATGATCCGAAAATTAGAAGATAAATCCATTAGCATGAACTTTCTGATTGGATCTTTAAAGATGTTTCCTTTCATATACACAACATTCTATCTTGGATAGATGGATAATTCCAGGTCAAATGAAACTTATTAATTAAATTGTGAATGAATTGAATCAACTTTTTGATTAATAGTTGCCATCATCTTCAAACTATCAGCAAAGTGTGAAACTAAAGAAGCAAGTTTTAAAGATCCAGTCGTAAGAATGTAGATTCAGAAAACTCGAATGATTTTGTTTATAATGACACGAGGTCGTTTATGTACATTAAGTTTGCAGAGCCATCTTGAATTTTCATGAAAATGAAAGTTTTGCTGAATAGTGCAGCTAAATAGTTAAAATTTAGGAAAATAAATTTAGAATAAAAGGGTAAGGAAAAAGAATGAAGCTGATTTAGAGGTTGGCTTCTTTTCCTTTCCCCCTTTTTTTTTTTTTTTTTTTTTTTTTTTTGAATGGAGACATTTAAGAATGTATTTTCCAAATTTGATTGTTGGATTCTTTTTATTTTCTAAGAATTTCGCAATTAAAGCTAAATATTTTCTAAAGAAAATCAAAATTTGAGCAACATTCACGACAACAAAAAACTTTTTTTGGAACAAGAACGTGTTTTACATCGATATTTGATATTATTAACCATTTCCAAAAGTAAAAAACATTTTTAAAAAATTCATTACTGCTATTTCGTTTTTTTTTTCTCGAAAAAATGAAACTTGTGCTATAATAATTAAATATGCAGAATATTGAGCTGAAAATAAAAATTATATTATATTTATTACATTCTTTCTTTATATATTTGTTATACTCAAATTTTCGTATCTGCAGCCGAATATTGTGAATATTTAGTACATCCTGAGCAGAAGCTTTCTTTCTTCAAAAAGAAAAAATGGCAGGGCTAAGTTATTAAAACATTTTTTTTCAAAAAATGGTTCATACAATGGAAAGAAAGTTTACAATTCATTTGAAAATGCTATTGAATAAATAAAAAAGGAAACGATTTAATTAAAATCGCTATTAAATCAATAGAAATTATAGTGAATCAATAACAAAATATGCTATTGAATCAATATAAATTATATTAATCAATAAAAAATTCTACCGAATCAACAGAAATTATATTAAATCAATAGAAATGATAATAAATCATTTTAAAAAGGCTAATAAATCAATAGAAAATGTTAATCAATCAATAAAAATGATATCAGAGTAATAAAAACTATTGCATAAATAAAAAAGGAATCGATTTGATAACATTGCTATTAAATCAATAGAAATAATATTGAATTAATAAAGAAATGCTATTGAATCAAAAGAAATGATAATTAGATCAATACAAACGTTATTGAGTCAATAAAAAATGCTATAAAATTAATAAAAGGTTATTAAATCAATACAAATAAAAACTAAATCATTAAAAAATGCTATTGAATTAATAGAAATTGTACTGAATCAATACAAAATGGTTTTGTGTCAATATTAATGATATTAAATCAATAAAAAATGCCATTAACTCAATCAAAAATACTAGTGAATTAATAGACATTACATTAAATCAATAAAAATGCTATTGAATCTACCGAAATAATAATAAATCAATAAAAATGTTATTAGATCATTAGAAATGAGATTAAACCAATAGAAATGCTATTAAATCAAAAGAAATGATATTAACTCAATAGAAATGATATTAAATCACTGAAAAATGATACTAAATCAATAGAAATTATGTTGAATGAATAGGAATTATATTACATCAATAAAAAATTATACTAAATCAATAAAAAATATTGACTTAATATAAATTATATTAAATAAATAAAAAATGCTATAAATTCAATTAAAATGTTATTGAATCAATAGAAATGATAGTAAATCATTGAAAAATGCTATTGAA
>CAKNYM010052870.1:400967-415091 GCA_932195095.1 Andricus curvator
ATATATATATATATATATATATATATATATATATATATATTAAATCAACAAAAAATGCTATTGACTCAACATAAATAATATTAAGTAAATAAAAAATGGTATCAAATCAATAAAAATGTAATTAAATCAATATAAATAATACTAAATTATTAAAAAATGCTATTGAATTAATAGAAATTATACTAAATCAATAAAAAAATTGTTTTGTATCAATAAAAGTGATATTAAACCAATAAAAAATGAAACTAACCAATGAAAAATATTACTGAATTAATAGAAATTACAATAATTCAATAAAAATGCTGTTAAATCCATCGAAATAATATCAAACCAATAAAAACGATATTACATCAATATAAATTATATAAATTCAATAGAAATGATATTGAATCACTAAAAAATGTTATTTAATCAATAGAAATGATGTTAAATCAATAGAAATTATATTGAATCAATAGAAATTGTATTAAATCAATAGAAAATTATACTGAATCAATAACAATGTTATTGACTCAATATAAATTATATTAAATAAATAAAAAATGCTATAAAATCAATAAAAATGTTATTAAATCAATAGAAATGATACTAAATCAATAAGAAATGCTTTTCCATCAATAGAAATGATATTAAATTAATATAAAAATACAACAGAAATGATATTAAATCAATAAAAATGTTACTGAATCAATATAAATCATACTAAATCAATAAAAGATGCTATTGGATCAATATAAATGATATTGAACAAATCAAAAATGCTATTAAATTATTGAAAATTATATTAAATTAATATAAATGATATAAAAACAATACAAATTCTATTGAATCAATAGAAATTATACTGAATGAATAATAAATAGTTTTGAATCAACAGAAATTATATTAAATCAATAAAAAAGATACTGAATTAACAAAAAATTGTATTGTCTCAATAACTTTCGTTCAATAGCAGATCTTTTATTGATTCAAATACATATACTATAAAATGTATGGCATCACTTTTGCTTAATTTCTGTTTTACTAAATATTCATTTGAATTAGTAAAAGATCTGCTTTTGAACATCTATTGATTCAATAGCATTTATCATTTTTCTTCAGTGCTATAGCAATTGTTCGTATGCGGCAAGTTCTCGTTACCTTTTCCAGCTCGAAAAATAAACATTGAAAAAATGTATATACCCATCACATAAAAAAAAAAAAAAAATGGCGCTGCTTGTTCCAAAAACGTTTCTTCTCATTGCGGTTCAAATTAAGATATTTCCAAGATACCTTTAACGGCAAAATAGAGCACAAATCACGCCCTATTAAAGAAAACTGAAATTTTTTCAACAATTCAAGATAACGGTGCAAATTCTGTGGACATAGGTCGTACAGCCAAATAATGAGGATGGCAGGGGCAACTATCGGCCAGCCACTAGCTTACTAATAACTCTGTTGGTAATCAGCATACGCTATTCGGTGTTTTAGTAGTGTGAATGGCGTGTTAGGGGGTTAGGAAATGAGACAAGCAAACGTGGGTTCCTTTCGCCAGGGGTGGGAGCTTAGAGCATGTTCTCTCAGAGCATACACTTACTTAAGCTAGTATACATGTATGTACATTTACGGTGCACGCACATGGAGGTAGTAAAGAGCATTACAGATACACAGAATTCAATCTATATCCGTCGAGGCAAACCTCGCTCTGCCTATACGTGACACACATTTGCATGGAAATATGGATAGACGAGTAAATTGACGGATGCAGAGTAGGGTTGTTCCTACCCTCGTAAATTCCTAATTCTACAACCCTCGGCAAAAGCCAAGACTTTTTTCCTCCTTATGCAAAACAAACTAATCTTTTCTTGGAAACTCGGAACTGGTGAAACGTTTACTTTAGTAACTTCAATGATTAGAGTTCTATAAGTTCTCGCAGGGAGGAACAACCCTTGTGTGGATAAAAAAAAATTGGAAAACAGTGGGTGAGTGGTGTCTTTGAAAGTGGTGAGAGGAAGTACTTTCTTGAAATCGTTAATGTTTTAAGAGGCTGAGTACAAAATTCGCAGTTTTTCCGGTTATTTCTGATGACACACTTTAAAGAAACCAATTCACAGAAGAAAGTTGACTCGTTAGCGTAGAGATAGCGTGTATAATGCAGCATGCAAGATTTGTGTATCCCCTTTGACTTTAGAATCCCGTCATTAGTTTCAGATTTAGTTTTTGTTCGTTGGCATCCTTCTTAACAAACTCCTCGTTTCTACGTAGGTTATATGAATGTTTTTAATGCATTTGTGTATGAAAGTGTATGGTGTTATAATTGAGTTTAAAAATCGTTTATGTTTAGCTGTTTAGAACTGAATACGTTTCCTTCTTTTACAATTGACAATTACGCATTCAAAAACTGAACAAACTTTGTTCTTCTCGAGAAAAGTTCTGACATATGTGTTGTGTAAAGTGTGAGTTGATGTGAAGCTGGAAAATTGGTTCGGATAATCGATCGAGAAAAGTCTAATTATTGATTCAGAAGGAACGTTAGCTTCATTTCCCTCGAGCGCTTAACCGAATCGATTTACCAGTTCTACGTGAATGGAAACAACGTTTTCGTGAGCATATTCAAACAAAATGTATAAATTGTACATACAGATAATATAAATATGTAAAATTGTCATGCGTTTGCGTAAAAGCCCCTTCTCCTATAGCTGTAAAATAAACACTGGGTCACTGATCAAAATTAATAAATTAGTGAATAAGGCATTAACTAAAATCATAAGAAACACAGTCGCTGCTGGCAACGAGAGACGAGTATTCTTCAGAAAAGAGATTTCATTTTCCCTAAGCTTCCTCTTTTCTGTCGTATACTCGCTCTCTCAACAATCGATTTAAGCTGCTTAGCTGAAAATTAATAGAAAGAGACTGATTCTCCATGTTTGCGAAAAAGGCGACTTGTGTAAAAAAAACGAGATCAACAATATTCACGATCGCTACAAGGAGAAATCAGATTATTATCGAATTACCGAAAGAGATAGGATAAAGAAACAAATGGAATGGTTGAGAGGTAGAGGATATTAAGTGGAATTTCTAAAGGATTAAATAAACATTTGGCGAAAAGTGCGCAGCTATTTCGGAAAAGGTGTTAAAAAATTAAGAAAGATTTCTACTTGGCATACTTGGCAACTACTATCTTCGATTAATTCTACTATTAGGTATCCTCGACCGGCTAGATTTGTTTTCGTTACTGTTCAAGATTCTTCAATTCGAGCTGATCGAGGTATTAGAGATATTAATATTCCACAAATAAACGGCATATAGACAGGCAGCAGGCATTGGTAAGACTAGTCGAGAGTATACTTCGGAAATGCGGAGATTTGAGGAAAAGGGAGAAAAGGAAAACTTTCGAGTCTTGGTGGGATGAGGGTTTGTGTAACATCAAAGGAATGTGCATCCGCCATGGCATTTTCTTGTACGTGTGTGAGATAGAAAAAGAGGAGAAAAACTACTGACAGCAAATCTATTTGTAGCCATATTTCAACTGCGATAAGCTTAGAGACTCTCTACCATTTGATGCTGTTTCTTGTTCAAGCTTTGTGACAGGAGAATGCGCCTTGTAGTGGCCGTGGAATGAACTATTGTTCGGAAGGAACACGTAAAATGACGGAGGCACATTTCTGTTCGATAAAGGATCATAGCAACAGGTACCTAAACACTCACAAATGGATGTACATACGCCCCAGACGATACTACATAAAAAATTTTTCAACTGATGTTTGAATTTGCCAACGAACAATCTTATTCCGTCCTGACGTTATATGTGCAAATGGAAAATCGCGTCTGTGTTAGCAAGTTTTATTACAGCAATTTTGAATTAGCAATATCGATTTAGCAATTTCGACTTCTTGCTACCGAAGCTACCGTACACGTCGCGTGTTTGCATGTGTAACCAGAAAATTGAATTTTGCAGGATAGGGCAAATAATAAAAAAAAAAAATTAATCCATAGCGTTCATTCGACTAAAGCAAAACAGAAATAGGCCAAGAGCTTACTGATTTTGGTGATATTAAGAACTGATCAGTCAATAAAGAGAGTCTATGATTCGATTTCAATCTGAATTATATTTGTTTTATTTAAATCCATCATCAAGAGGTGTTGCGTGACTCGTTTCTCAATACGAGTCATCGCTGTTACATGATCACAAATAGTTTATTATTATTCATTATCATTATTATTATTATCATTATAATTAATCGTCATCATCGTCGTCGTCGTTGTCGTTTTTTTTCTCTCTGTTATACTCCTTTAATTACTTATTACTCCATAGTGTTATCGGTAGCATCGACTAAACAAATTACTCTTTTTTCTTCTTCTTTCTTTCTTTCAATAATTGTATCGTCTTTTGAAAAAGGAACTTTTTTTTTCTTGATCGAATTGTTCAAGACTCGAAACGAATACGACGAAACGTACGTTTATGCTAGGATGGACAGGAAACTAGGATTGTGGTTTAGACTCTAGGTATGAGAACAGTTTGGAAACAGTTGAGACGGAAAGGGGAAAGTAGTAGACGTTAGAATGTGTCCGGAGGCAAATTTCGAAATTCGACGTGCAGAATTATCCTTCTTTTTTTTCAAGAATCTTCATTTTTAGAGAAGTTCACTGTGAGAAAGCTTTTTTTTGTTCGTTCGTTTTGTCACGGTTCATATTTGTAAAAAAGAGTTTCCACGATAATGATTTTTTCAAAAGATCATAAGAGAATATATTAAATTATGAGCTAAATAAATTTCTAAAGATTAGATAATAAATATTTAAGATAATTGTTTACTTTAATAAATTTTCTGAATTTTGAAGTAAAATGTTTGAAACCTTTTGGAAAATCTTCTTTCTAATTCAAAAGTAAAATATCATTCGGGGAAGAACCCAAAAGTTTCAAATTTAAAGAAAAATTTCAATTTGTAAAAATAACGTTCATAATTAATTATATTCTTGTTCTGTTAAAACTACGTTTACTAACGTATCTTTGAATTTTTGAAGTCAGTTCGAAAAAATAGTTAGCGAATTGCCAAAAATAACAATGATTGGTGTGACCAGCTTGAAAAATTACCATTATAATTTTAAAAATTTTATAAACATTTATAATTTATTAATAAAATAAAATTGAACATATTTTAATTTTAATTATAGCCATTTTTTATTTTTACTATTTCAACATTTAAAATTAATCTAAAATTAGTGAAATTCACTAAAATAATTCAAATTAAAAAATTACCACTTTAATTTTTTTAAATTTACAAACATTAATAATTTATTAATGAAATAAAATTTATTTAACAGATTATAATTTTAATGTTGAGTATAGCAATTTTTAATCTGTACTATTCTAATATTTCAAATGAATCAACTTTTAAATATTAAAATTATTCAATAATTAGTGAAATTTGTAATTTTTACAATTTTAATATTCCAAATTACTCCACTGTTAAATATTACAATTAATGCGAAATTATTTAAATTTACTAAAATAATTCAAATTCAAAAATTACTTTACATTTTTTTTAAATTAACAAACATTTATAATTTATTAATTAAACAAAATTTATTCAAATAATTCAAATAATTTATTATCTAACATTATTAAAATATTCGATTGATTCAAATTTCTTTCAATATAATACAATTTTTATTATACTGTTTTGTTCTAAAATTTCATTTTTAAATAATCTAATTTTTTTTTTTCATGAAAATACAAAAATAAAAATTATTGGTAATTTAAATTTTAATCATAAAAATTTTTTATAATTTTTATAATTTTAATACTCCAAATTACTCCACTGTTAAATATTACAATTAATGCGAAATTATTGAAATTTACTAAAATAATTCAAATTCAAAAATTACGACTTTACATTTGTTTTTTAAATTAACAAACATTTATAATTTATTAATGAAACAAAATTTATTCAAATAATTCAAATCATTTAATATCTAACATTATTAAAATATTCGATTGATTAAAATTTCTTTCAATATAATACAATTTTTATTATATCTACTGTTTTGTTAAAAAATTTCATTTTTAAATAATCTAATAATTTTTTTTCAGAAAAATACAAAAAAAATATCAATTATTGGTAATTTTAATTATAACAATTTTTAATTTTTACTATTTTATTATTTCAAATTTAGCAACTGTTAAATATTAAAAGTATTCCAAAATCAGCGAAATTCACTAAAATAATTCAAATTGAGTAAAAAAATAAAAATAATTGGAATAATTGTGTTTATTTAGAAAAATATAAAAATAACAATTATTGGTAATTTTTTAAGGTGGAATAGAGATAGTGTGTAACAGGAGTTCTCTCTTCCCTTTCCCAGCTTCAAAAATAAACATTAAAAAAATGTATAAACATTTATATTCTATTAATAAAATAAAATTTAACATTTTAATTTTATTATAGCAATTTTCAATTTTTACTATTTTAATATTTCATATTCATTTATTTATTAACTGTTAAATATTAAAGTTAATCCAAAAATCAGTGAAATTCATTAAAATAATTCAAATTTATTAAAAAAAGGAATAATTTTTTGTGTTTATTTAGAAAAATATAAATATATAAAAATATATAATATAATTTTATTAATAAAACAAAATTTAACATATTTTAATTTTAGCAATTTTTAATTTTTACTATTTTAATATTTCAAAGTAAGTAACTGTTAGATAATGAAATTAATCCAAAATCAGTGGAATTCACTAAAATAATTAAAATTTATTGTTTAAAAAAAAAGTGTTTATTTATAAAAATATAAAAATAGCAATTATTGATAATTTTTGAAGGTAGAATAGGGGTAGTGTGCAACACAAGTCCCCCCTTCCCTTTTCCAGCTCGAAAAATAACCATTAAAATAATTCAAATTTATTCCAAAAACAATTGTATTGATTTTTGTGTTTATTTAGAAAAATATAAAAATAAAAATTATTCGTAATTTTTTCGGCGTAGAAAAGGGGTTATATGTGGTAGAACTTCCTTTTTGATAGATTCCAATTTATTTCAATATAATACATTTCGTATTATATTGTTTCCAAAAATTGTTTCATTAGAACGGTTTTTTTTTAATTTACTCAAAAATTCAGAAGTCATCAAAGTAAACAATTACCATATTCAAAAACGAAAATTCTAAAACTAGAACAACACCTAAACTTGTGCGTATGTTTATAAAATAAATAAAGTAAAAAATATCACATTGGTTTTATCCATATTCTAAATTGTCATTAAACTTTCTCACTGTGCAATACGTTCCACGTTTTTCGATACTTTCTTAATGTGGAAAAAAATTGTTTTCGATCTTTGCTACCGGTCTACTGATCATACAAAATATAAACAATCAATTTGTTAACCTACCTACTATCTATACATATGTCTGCATGTTCGTATGCATGAACGAACTTGCGTACGCGCATCGTGTACATAGAATTACCTGCATACGTACATATGCGAGTGTGTTAATGTGCGTGCGTGTCAACACAACCAAGAAAGAAGCAATTCACTTTTTATTGTGGGTCGAAGCTAAAATTTTCTCTGAGATTCTAGACCCATAAGAAGAAAAAAAGAAAAAGAAAATAGAGAAAATGTCAACAGTTTTCAAAAATATAATTTCTACTTATTATTCACTTATTATTCAAGTAATCCAAAAACTAAAAGTATTATCACAATTTATTGTCAATGCTATAAAATTTGTTTGCAGAGCAATAGAGAGCGGATCAGCTGTATTAACAGCTGGTATTCTCCGCATGTGAGATGCGGAACATACCAGCTGTTACATACCAACATACAGTTGCGCTAATCCGCTCTCTAGCAATAAATTATCGCTTCGACAACCAATTTCAAATGATTTGCTCAATTCAATTTCGCGAACACACGCATGCACATAAATATGTATGTACTTTTTTTTAAATATATATATATATATATATATATATATGTATGAATAATAACTCTACTATAGAAGTTACAGTTTCCATCGAATTAAATTTGTGCAACCATGAACAATAAAGAAAGAATCGGTACAAGTACGAATATAATAAATAACAGTAATGTATCAGCGTTCAGGTAAATAAGTGCAGGCCTGACCGACTGAAGAGTCAAGATACAATATTCAAAATGTAGTAGTAACGTAGTAATATAATTCTTTTTTTAATGCGTTACGATCCACGTACACTCGAATTACCTACTTTCCATTCAATCCATTAGTTACACTTGCACATATAGAACCGTTTTGTTTCTTTCTCTTTTTTTTTCTATTTTGACTTTTTTAATGTTAAGTTCCGAATTGTTTTTCCTATATCATGGCGGGAGGAGTTGAGGTTTTGCTTGTCTGGCAGAAACAACGCGAAGAGGAATAGGAGAGGAATACCTTTTCGATCGCACATTTTTCTTTTTAGTTGGAGTGTCGGGATTTGCAATCTGTCTACGTTAATGCGACTTTTGTTCTCATTACTTTACTTCGAGTGACGGAGAAAAAATAATAATTGCGATAATTCTTGACTATTCTGGAAATACGAACTGCATTGTGTACATATACGTATTCCTAAAGATATTCTCTTTAGCAAGGAGAGGTCGCGAGATGTGCGTCGCTGATTTGACTCGGGTTTCATATTTTGTGAAAGTAAATAAAAATCCATTAGGTGCGTATTTTTTCTTTTGATCCAATGCGCCTTAGTTTCCGCAATATCGAGGTTTGAGTATTATCAGCGACGCACATCTCGCGACCTCTCCTTATTTGAAAAGTGCGCACACCAACTGTCAGTTTCCTACAATAAATTTACTAGATTATTATTATTGACTCTGACAGTTAAAAGAATTTTTTATTCAAATTATGCAAGTTGAAGAAATAATAACTATGCATAAAGTGCTTGAAGATATGATACAAAGTTGATAATGACAATTGTATGTATTTATACCCGTATGAAATGTATAAAAATAAGAATTTTGAATATTTCTCTCAGCTAGGATACAACACAAACTTTCCATAAAAATATCTAAATTCTCGAAACTTATTCTACAGACTAATTCATTGCATCGTCATAAAAACGAAGAAAATGACAGAGGCTTGCGTTTCCCTTTAAAGAAAGCTTAACCATAAATGAAAATATGCTTCCTATAGCTTCGATATTAGTTTCACTAGTCATTTACTTTATTCTTGAATTGATAAACACTAAACAGTACATTGTTACTGTAATTATTTGATTTACCGATAGGTACGTATTTTTCAGGATTTTCTTTTATTTCATTTAATTCTACAGTGTATGATTAGGTTTGCTAAACTTACAGGGAACGACTTTTGAAGGCTTCTCTTAGAATCGATCCCTTCTTTGTAATAGTACTTACACTAGCTATTCTTCATTAGTAGCTAAGCTGGGCCGATTCCATGCACAAATTCCTACCTTACCGACTTCGCGACCGTCCTGCGGCAGTAGTGGTTCGTGTCCCCGCTAAGTTTGTAGAATATTCTTGATGACGTCATCAAGGATATTCTAGAAACTTAGCACGGACACGAACCACTACTGCCGCAGAACGGTCTTGAAGTCGGTAAGGTAGGAATTTGTACATAGAACGGGTCCTGTCTATCTACTTTCATTTTAAGTTAGTAAACAATGCCGTCCACTATCTTCCTCTTATTTCTTTTCGCATTTAAACCCTATACATTCTCTAAATAGAAAAAAAACAGTCCCTCGTTTAAAAAATGAAGGAATCACAAAAATTGAATTCCTAGATCAATAGAATTCTTATACTAATAATTTAGTTGTTTTAATTGTCGAATAGATTAATTTGTGTCGTTGAAGTGTTTGTGCTTTGATTAATACCTAATAAAGCTTCGTCAGCTCACAGTCGTTTAACACAGGGAATGAATAAATAAATGAATATTAAATTGCATAGTAAATATAAAATTGATAAAATTAAATATGGCCTTGACTAGATGTTTATCCGATCGGACATTAACTAGAAAAAGGCTTATTGTTTTTTTATATAAAATTATATTGGTACTATATTTTCTGCATGATTTAAGAAAAAAAATGTATTAAGTTTTTTTTTTTAATAGAGATTCTAATCTTTATTATCTTGACCCTTTCGACAGGCGACGCACATCTTTATGCAGCTGTAGGTACTGACGTCATATGGTTTGAATTTTTTTTTTAGTTCCTAAATACAAATTTAGGATAAAATTTTTGCCAGATGACTTTTGAATATGAATTTTTGATTATTTTTTTGCCTGCTAGAACCAGGGTGGCCATTTTATTCGAGGAAAAACTTAAAATTAATTAAAAAATTGGAACTTTTAAAACTGACATTTTTTTATTTGAAGTAATCTAAACTGCAAATTGAATCACTCATCATTCCAATTGAGAAACAAAAAATGTTTCTCTTCCAATTTGGAAAAAAATTTTTAATAAAAAATTCTTTCCTTAAATTCCATAAAAATGTTTTAAAAAATAGCCTCTTCCAATCCAATCCAAATCATAAAATAATGAAAACCAAATTTCCTCCTTTTAAACTCTAAAAAATTCTTAAAAATATCAAATATCCCTCTGCCAATTAAAAAAAAAATCAAAACTAAAATTTCCTCGTTTCAAACTTAACAAAAATGTAAAAAGCAAACAAGTTCCTCTTTCAATTCGTGAAAAAAGTAAATAATAAACTTTTTGCCTACCTTTTTAAAATTAGAATTGTGAAATTCAAACTTTTTTTTATACATAAATCCTTTTAAGAAGAATTATTTTAATTAATTTTAAGTTGCTCAATTGTTATGTACATTTATTTTAAATATTTGATTTATAATTTATTATATAAAAAATCTTTTTTTTTTCAATTAACCATACTTCACTAAACAAAGTAACCAAAAAGTAACAATAATGTGACAAAAAAGTAACCAAAAAGAAAGATTTTTTTACCAAAAAAGACGAGGCTTCCACCAAAATTATGAATCTTCAACAAAAATATATTTTTAAGAAAGTAGTTCATTTTTTAACAAAATGGTTCAACTTTTCTGTCTAAAAACATCAATTGTTAACGAAAAATGTAATAGTTGACATAATAACAAAAAAAAGGTTTTAATTTAATATAAAAAACAGTAGAATTCATTCAAAAAATACGATTTTTCAACAAAATAGGTTATTTTTCAACCAAATTGTTGAATTATTTTCAATAAAAAAAGATAGATTTTCTACAAAAAAAAGACGTATTTTCAACTAAAATGATGAATTTTCAACAAAAAAATAAAGTTTTAACAAAAATTGTTCAACTTTTAACCGAATTTCAACCAAAGAAAGATAAATTCTCATTGAAAAATATAATAACATAGTTTGATATTTCAACAAAAAAAGATTAAAATTTTAAATTAAAAACTAGCAATCTTAGCTAAATTGTAATTTTTATGGGGATTCCCAATGATTCAATTGATAGCCCTTTTTATACATTTTAAGAACTAATTATTATTTTATTGTTATTCCCTAATTTTTTTGGCTCTAAAGTGCCAAATTTACTGAAAAAATTTGAATTTTTCACAAGTTTTTGAATAATGCGATTAATTTCGTTATTTCGGCCAAAAAATGTAACTAAGTTACTAAAAAGTAACACGTTCCGAGCCCTGCAATTGAGAAATTTAAACTTGAATGGGTTAAGAATAAAAATATTTTAGACTAAGTCAGTATTTGAATAGGACTTTAAATTAAATAAAAGCTTAATTTTAAATCCATTAATTTATATTTACAGTTAATCAACTTAAAACATTTTTTATTAAAAATTATTAAATTTTAACGCTATTAATTTTTAACCGGTAATTTTCCGGTTTCCTGATTCAGTGGCAACCCCGAGAACATACACCGTCGAAAGGGTTAAGAAAAAAAGATAAAAAAGGCTAAAAATACGACTTTAGGTTTCAATTATTTTTAAATAAATTTGGATTTAAATGACTAAAAAATATCCTTTCCTTGCCATAAAGTACCTATCTATACCAATACATGAATATCAGGGCCTTAGCAGAATCCAATCCAGAAATGAGGCCCCGCCCTTATTAAGTCCCCTTCTGACTAAGGCCCCAACCTATCAGAAATTCGCTTTCATGATCGGGCCCATTAATCCCTAATTGAAACCCAGTTCGCTGAATCTCGGGGGGTAGGGAAATTTTGGGCCCTACCCACTCAGACCCAACTCCCCGCCCTAAATTTAAAAAATCGCATTCAGCCCGAAAGATCGAAATAAGAAGGTTACGTGCGGACGTAAATGGGGACATAAGGCCCCTCGTAGTACGCATGAACGTAGACTAGATTGTGGAGGGGATTGAGATTGAGGTGGGGATTGTGTAGTGGGGTACAGACGGAAGAGGTGGTGGTAGTGGGGCTGGTGGTGATGGTGGGCGATGGGGACTGATTGACAGATTGCATCGTGGAGACGGGCGACACTCGATTTTGGGGACCGCCGGCTGAAACCTGGTATACGGTTGCTCGCGCTCTGGTGGGCCCAGTCATCGGGCACTGGGCCCCAGCGGCGCCATGTTGGGCCCCAGGTTGTCGAATGTAGTTTGATGGTAGACATACCTCGAGGCGATCTGTTCGCGGCATCTTCTGCGGCATCGCCACCGTCTGCTGCACCACTCCTAGGGGACTTCCCACTCCCGTGGGGTCCGCGGGTCCCATTATCGCCGGCATTATCGGACTGGGCGCGAAGTACGGACTGTACGTGTTGCCCACCTGCGGCATGCCTGTCAGGTACGGATTGGTCGCCTGTGGAAAAAACACCCGGACAATATCCAGGAAAATGGGATTAGAACTGCGTGAACCCACTTTTTAGAGATTAGCCCTACAAAGTTATAAACATTTTTCATTCTTGTTTCTAGCACGCTTTCAGGCATTCTTCAGTTTAATTTGATTTTCTTTCAGTCTGGTGGTTACAAGAATCTCAGAATGTTTGTAAAGACCTTGTTGTTTTTATTTTTAATTGTGAGATGCTCAGACTTCACAGCCCAAAATTCTAAAAAAAACAGGGAAAATAGGGTGGGTTTTCACAAAAATAGGGGAACAAAAGGAGAATACATTTTTTAAATAAAATGAATACAGGTACCATAGTTTACAAAAACAAATAGTGAAATTTACAGTTTAAAAAAAACCTTGGACGAGAAAAAAAAATCGGTTTTTCAAAAAAATAGTTCAATTTTCAAACAAAGAGATGAGTTTTCAACAAAAATAATGAATCTGCAACCAAAAAAGATGAATTTTCAACGAAAAATGAAATAGTTGATATTTCAACAAAATAGTTCAATTTACAGTTTCAAACAATGAGTCTTGAACAAGAAAAAAATTCGAATTTTCATTAAAATAGTTCAACCTCAAACCAACAAAAATGAATTTTCAACAAAAATAATGAATCTTCAAACAAAATAGATGAATTCTCAAGCAAAAAAGAAGTTGATATTTCAAAAAATAGTTCAATTTACAGTTTAAACAAAAATCTTGGACGAGAAAAAAATCGATTTTTCAAAAAAATAGTTCAATTTTCAAACAAAAAGATGAATTTATAACAAAAATAATGAATCTTCAACCAAAAAAGATGAATTATCAACGAAAAATGTAATAGCTGATATTTCAACAAAATAGTTGTATTTTCATTCAAAAGAGATGAATTTTAAAACAAAAGTTGCATTTTTTAGTTGAAAAATTGAATTTACAACAGAAAAGGTAATTTTGAACCAAATAATTGAATTTTTTACCAAATTTTTAAATTTTGAATCCAAAAAGACGAATTTCTTTACAAAATCGTTAAATTTTCTAAAACACACTTAATTTTCAACCAAAGTTTATTTTTAAACCCGAAAAATCGAATTTTCAACAAAATAGATCAATTTTCCACCAAAGAGATAAATTTTCAAAAAAAATAATGGATATGGAAACAAAATAGATGAATTCTTAACGAAAAATGTAATAATTAATATTTCAAGAAAATCGTTCAATTTACAGTTTAAAAAAATAAATCTTCCAAAAGAAAAAAAATCGATTTTTCAAAAAAATAGTTCAATTTTCCACCAAAGAGATAAATGTTTAAAAAATAAAATAAATATTCAACCAAAATAGGTAAATTCTCAACGACAAATGTAATAGTT
>CAKNYM010052870.1:423825-442783 GCA_932195095.1 Andricus curvator
CTTTACCCTATACCCTAGCCGACTTGACCTTGTACCATAGTCGACTTTAAACCGAAACCTAGTCGAATTTACCAGAGAACCTAGCAGACTTTACTCCGTAGCATAACCGACTTTACCCTATACCCTAGCCGACTTTACCTTGTAACATAGCCGACTTTACCTTGTACCATAGCCGATTTTACCTTGCACCATAGTCGACTTTACCCCGAACCCTAGCCGACTTTACTCCGTACCACAAACGACTTTACCCTATACCCTAGCCGACTTTACCCCGAACCATAGTCGCCTTTAACAGATAACTTAGCCGAATTTATCACATACCGTAGCCGACTTTACCTTGTACCATAGCCGACTTTGCCCCGTACTATAGCCGACTTTATCCTGAACCCTAGTCGCCTTTACGAGATATCCAAGCCAACTTTACCTCGTACCATAAATGACTTCTCCCTATACCCTAGCCGATTTTACCTTGTACAATAGGCGACTTCACCTCGAACCACAGCCGACTTTGCCTTGTACCATAGCCGAATTTACCCCGAACCCTAGTCGCCTTTACCAGATAACCCAGCCGACTTTATCCCATACCCTAGCAAACTTTACCCCGTACCATAACCAATTTTACCCTATACCCTAACCGACTTTACCTTTTACCATAGCCGACTTTGCACTATACCCCAGCCGACTTTACCCCATACCCTAGCCGACATTAACCTATAGCCTAGCCGACTTTACCCTGTACCCTAGCCGAAATTATCCCATACCCTAGCCGACTTTACCCCTACCATAGTCGACTTTACCCCTACCATAGCAGACTTTACCCCATACCCTAGCCGACATTACCCCATACCCTAGCCGACTTTACCCCTTATCATCACCGAACTTACCCCGTACCCTAGCCGAAATTACATCATACCCTAGCCGACTTTACCCCTACAATAGCCGACTTTACCCCTACCATAGCCGAATTTACCCCTACCATAGCAGACATTACCCCATACCCTAGCCGACTTTACCCTTATCATCACCGAACTTACCCCGTACCCTAGCCGAAATTACCCCATACCCTAGCCGACTTTACCCCTTATCAGCACCGAACTTACCCCGTACCCTAGCCGAAATTACCCAATATCCTAGCCGACTTTACCCCTACCATAGCCGACTTTACCCCGTGCCAGAAGGGTACTTTATTTTTTTAATCAATAAAAAGAAGGTAAAGTAGAAAAAAGTAGTTTTGGCGGTAGAAGAAAAAAATTCCCTGGATTTTCCCGGATAAAGAAAATTCCCGGGTTTTTCATGGGTTTCCCCATTTCCCGGTCCGCTAGACACCCTGCATTTTGAAGGCTTAAAAATGTTCATCAAAATAAATTTTTTCTGTTTTCTTTTTGTGATTAAATATTTTATTATTAAATTTTAATGTAAAATTTGGTCAAAATAAAAATTTGCAACACTTGTTTTCAATACAAAATTCGCTTTTTCAATTTTTTATCGTTCCTTTTAAACACGTAATTTTTCTATGATTTTCTTTCGTCTCTTTTGAAATATAAAAATTTTACCAATTATTATCATTATCTTTACGAAAAATTAGAATAATTTTGAAAGTAATTAATATTACTAAAAAATTTGGAATCATTTTTAAGATAAGTCTCTATAGTATTCTTCTAAATTGTTAAAATATTTTCCGAATTTTTTCCTTCGACTCAAACTTGGTGCAAAAAATTTCAAAAATGTGTAAATACTTACAAATTTTTGAAAATCGTTATTTATTATATTTTCATAAATATTAGTAATATTTATAAAAATATTATTGTTTTGATTTTTTTTCAATCATGTGGTAAAATCTAGGTCGAAATTTCTTCAACAAACTTAAAAATGTCCATTATTTCCTGTTATTCCAATTTTTCAAGAAAAAAAATTAATTTGACATTTTTGGAATATCGTTTCATTAATAATTTTCCGAGAAAAAATGCGTTTTCAGTAAAAAAAAGATAAACATTCGAAAAAGACAATATTGAAATCCAGTATTAAAAAAATTGTGAAAAAGTATATTTTTTCAAAAAACGGTTACCAATGGCAAATATTGTTTTGGAAAATTAATACTCATCCAATGGACTCTCAGCAGGAAATTGATGAAATTAAAAAAAAATCACAAATTTGATCATCTCCTTGTCTATCCATCATTCACCATTTCACAATTCTCGAAAAAGTCAAACATTTTGAAAAGAAAATTCTGATTTTTGATCTCAAAGTCATTTTTCAATATTGAAAATTTGAAAAAATAAATCCATTAAAGTTCTTCGAAAGATTGTGAAGTGGTTTATAGATGTTTTCAAAATATCGGATGATTTTTGTAATATCGAAACTATATATAATTAATAATTGTATGATTGCCCTTTATTGTGTCCTCTTCATGAAATATAAAAAAAACTGTAAGAAATGTGCTTGTGAAAGGCTTGTTTTTTAGTCTAGTCTTGATCAGACAGAAAATTATTGACGTTCACACGAAAGTAACATCATTCAGACCTGTATGAACGCAAAACTAAAAAACGAAAAGAATTCTAACTAAATAAGAAGATAGAGGCTATTTCAGAATAAAAATACCTAATTTAGAATAAGAATTTAAATTCACTGAACTGAAATAAAAACTGAAATATGTCTTTGATCATGAAAAAAATACTCAACAGGCCTGAAGGACGTAAGAAAAAAACTTGAAAAAACTTGATAAATGAAAGCCAAAGCGTGACATAATCGCTATAATGACACTGACAAAAAAAACATGCGGCGTGCTAACTCCTTTGTAAGTAGTTGATCATCTCGATGATGCGTGTCAGTCCAAAACCAGAAAGTTAAAAAAAAAAATCGAAAAAATGATCTTTTTAATTTGAAACCCTTGAAAATACAAATTCAGACAGATTTTAAGAAAATGAAACTTTGATCTTTAAAGAGAAGAAATAAGATATCAAATGAAGTGAAGATAAAAGATTTTTTTGGGACCAAACATGCACCAACGAGAACTACACAGAACTTGACTATCTAGATGGAGAATTCTAATGGCAATGGTCAACAAGGGGTTGAGATCTCGCGAGTGAGATAAAGCTGTGGGCGTGTAATAAAGTGGAGAATGATGCAAAAAAAAAAATTGTTAATTGACGTACCACAGTGGGCACCTGACCAGGTACAAGGGTTTGGCCCGGAGTGAGCCCCATTTGTTGCATTAGGGCATTCTTCAGTGCCAGATGATTCCGACCATTTATCAGCAGCTGGTCTTTCAAATGCTGTGGAGGATGGAAGTACTTGCACGGAGGCTTTTCCCGATTACATCGGCCCTGGAAAAGAAAAAAGAACAAAGGATTAGATCTGAGTCGGATAATAATGAATTTTGTTCTAGGTATATAAATTTAGCTCTGTATACTTTTAATTTTATTTTTTTAATTCAATTACACGATTTAGGGTCAATTTACTTTCATTACGTTCAGTTACAAAGTAGGTGACAGCGCTGGGAATCAAACCCACGCGCCTTTACGGCGTGGGTTATTGAGTAAGTTATATTGCATTTTCTGGTTGAGAAACAGTTGCAATTACAACCCAATAGATGAACTTTCGAGCAGAAGAGATGAATTTTTACAAAAGAGATTAATTTTTAACAAAATAGTTTGATTTTCAACCTACAAAGAGGAATTTTCAACCAAACGGTCGAAGTAGGTGACAGCGGTGGGAATCAAACCCACGTGCCTTTCCGGCGTGGGTTATTGTGTAGGTTATATTGCATTTTCTGGTTGAGAAACAGTTGCAATTACAACCCAATAGTTGAACTTTCAAGCAGAAGAGATAAATTTTTACAAAAGAGATCAATTTTTAACAAAATAGTTGGATTTTCAACCTACAAAGAGGAATTTTCAACCAAATGGTCGAAGTAGGTGACAGCGGTGGGAATCAAACCCACGCGCCTTTCCGGCGTGGGTTATTGTGTAGGTTATATTGCATTTTCTGGTTAAGAAACAGTTGCAATTGCAACCCAATAGTTAAACTTTCAAGCAAAAGAGATCAATTTTTAACAAAATAGTTGGATTTTCAACCTACAAAGAGGAATTTTCAACCAAATGGTCGAGTTTTCAAACCAAAAAAATTACACTTTAACCATAAATAGTTGCACTTTTAACCAAACAGTTGAATCCTAAAGCTAAGAAGAAGAAATCTTTAGAACACAACTGAATATTTAAGAAAGATAGAGAAATTTACAACCAAGAACTTTTCTACCAAAAAAGATGATTTTTCAATTCAAACGGACAAATTTTCTGTACAAAAAGGCAAAAGTAGAAATGCTAACAAAAAAAGATGACTTTAAAAGCATATAGTTAAATTTTCAACAGAATAATTCAAATTTCAACAACAGATGAATTTTCAACCAAATAGTCTAATTTTCAAACACAAACGATTAAACTTTACCCAAAAACAGTTTCATTTTCAACTAAGGAATTGAATTTTCTATCAAAAAATACGAATATTTAACAAAACAGTTAAACTTTCGGCTGAAAAATATGTATTTTCAATAAAATAGCTGAATTTTCCATTCAAAAACATAAATGTTTAACAACAAATCTAATAGTGACATTTTAATCAGAAAATATTTTAGTTTTAAATCAAAGAGTTGAATTTAACAAAAAAAATATGAATTTAAAACGAAAAATGTAACAGTTGATATTTCACCCGAAAAATATAAATTTTATATCAAAACCGGTTGATTTCAACCAAAAAAGACAAATTTTGAACCAGATAGTTGAATCCTCAACCTAACCAAAATTATCTTTAAGCAAACAGTTGCATTTTTAATAAAAAAAAAAAAAAGATAAAATTTCTACCAAAAGAGATGAATTTTCAAACCAAAATGACAAATTTTCAACAAAAGAGTTTAATTTTTAACCAAAAAAGATTTTTCAGTCAAGTAAAAAAAAAAATTTCAACCAAATTGTGGAATTTTCAAGCCAAAAAGGCGAATTTTCTACAAGAGTTGAATTTTCAGTCCGCGAATATGAATTTTCAATTAGAAAGTATATTTTTCACCAAAATGAATTCTATACCAAAAGAATAAAATTTTAGAAATTAGAAACAATTGAATTTTCAAACCAAAAAAGACGAATTTTCTGGAAAACAGTTGGATTTTCAACTCGAAAATATGAATTTTCAACCAAAAAGTTTATTTTCAACCAAATAGTTGATTTTTCAACTAAAAACGACCAATTTTTAACCAAACATAATATAAATAAATTTGCAGTTCAAAAAATTAAGTTTCAGAAAAAAAAGAAGAATTTTCAACAAAATAGTAAAATTTTCAACCAAAGAGGTGAATTCTAACCCACAAATAGAATAGTAGACTTTGCAATTAAAAAGAATTAACTTAAAATAAAAAATACTTGGATTTTCTTGCTAAAAATTTCTTCTTTGTCGTCATCAGGACAAAAAGGTAACGCAAAATAGAAAAATCTTGTTGAAATTTATAAAAAAATACTTGCAATTTAAATTTCCCACTCTTATTGATTTTAACATAGTTATAGCGCGAAATTTGAATTTCAACATATTCTTTCTTTTGGTTCAAAAGCTACATGCTTAAATACTAATTTTTCAAGCAAGTAAAATCCTGAGAAGTAAACGCTGTATCCGTTTACAAGCAACGTCAAACTCTTCGTTAGAAACCCAAACAAAAAGCTGGGGAAAAAGTGGAACTTTCTTAAAAACAGGGAAGAAAAGAGGAATTCTTTTTCTCTTTTCTTTTTTTTTTCTTTTCAGTACGAAAAGAAAACAACGCAAAATAGAAACAGCATTAATTTAAATTTTGAAAAAAAACTTGCAATTTGAATTTCCCGCTCTACATAATTCATTTCAACACATTTATGGCGCGAAATTCAAATTTCAAAATATTCTTTCTTCGTTTTAAAAGCTATACGCCTGAATACTAATTTTGCAAGCAAGCAAAATCCTGATATGAACTCTTGAAGTAAACGCTGTATCTGTTTACAAGCAACGCGAAACTCTTCGTTAGAAACCCAAACAGAAAGCTGGGGAAAAAGTGGAAAAACAGGGAAGAAAAGAGGAATTCTTTTACTCTTTCCTTTTTTTTTCTTTTCAGTACAAGAGGAAAACAACGAAAAATAGAAACATCATTAATTGAAACTTGGAAAAAAGACTTGAAATTTCAATTTCCCGCTCTACATAATTCATTTCAACACAGTTATGGCGCGAAATTCAAATTTCAAAATATTCTTTCTTCGTTTTAAAAGCTATACGCCTAAATACTAATTTTGCAAGCAAGCAAAATCCTGATATGAACTCTTGACGTAAACGCTGTATCTGTTTGCAAGCAACGCGAAACTCTTCGTTAGAAACTCAAACAGAAAGCTGCTCTCATATCATGGAATTGTGTTAAGTCGAGCGCGCGACTTGGCAAACTGAACTCGGATCTTGATATCAAGCTATACGTGGTATAATCTCACGAGATTGTTACTAAAGGTGCCGTTTAATAACTACAGACATCTCGATGTCAGTTTCTCGCTGAAGGATTTTGCTCACATATACAGAGTGCTCATCATCCCTAATATCACAAAGTGCTCTTCATTTAGTTTGCATTGTGAGCCTGCAACTCAGAAGGATATTCTCATATCATGACGTATTTTGTAGAGAAGCAAGCCTCCGAGGGAAATGGATAATGCAAAAGGAAGACCAAGAGGAGCTAGCAGCTGGAGTGAGGAAAGCGATGATACTAATTAGAATCTAATAATATTGGCCAAGGTAAGTTTAGCAGAGAGAATACTGATAGAGAGTCAAGCGCTTGGTACAAACATCTTAAGCCCAGACCACCACCTAAGTCTTCGAGAAAGCCAATGGCTTTGGGTAATAACTGCCTGTGAACACCAACTCCTGGGTTAATGTATTGCCTAATTGGAACCTAGCTTATACTGCAAGACTTGTATTAATTTAGGTAATTAGCTAAAATTCGGCAAATTTCGTTTGAATCATTCTCTATAGCAATCGGAATATATCAACGAGTCTAAATGCAAAGGCGCCATCTCGGAAGAACCAAATAGAAAGCTTCCCTACTTCAGAGGGCCCTGTTCCCAATACTACTAATGTGTATGTTTATTCCCTAAGTTTATAAAATTCTAGAAAGACTTGCGGGTGGATGTGGAGTTGAAAATTTCAGAAAAACACGTTACGTAGTTGATGGATGACACCTAATGCTTTACAAATTAGTTAAACTACTGGATTTTCTGATGAACGTTATTCAATCCCATTTTGATGATGATCTCCCAGGGTTGAGGGCTAAGAATAAAGTTGCAAATGTTGCGAATGAAGTGTGAAATTCGGGTTGGAGGCTAAGATCCTGAAGTCGGTTTGAAGCGAGTCTTTTTCATCTTGATAAAAACCTGACATGAAGGTGGTCGGCGAACACGATCCTTCAGACCCGAACTAACCCCAGTTTATAACCCTCTGCCTTGTCACCTTCGTTCTCCATCCCACGCCACTCGGGGCCTACGATCCTTCATCGTATTCGTCGTTGCAGCACGCCGAGAGCCAAGCACCCGGTGGGGTTAGGGTGCTAGATTACTAGGATTTGCGCCTAGATTTGCATATCGATTTTCCGCCAAGCGACGCCTCGTATACGGCGGCAAACGGCGTACAATTTGCCTTAATTTCGTGGGGCGACACTAGATCTTGCCTGCCTTCCCATATCAACCTGTCCTCACGTGCAGTATGGGATTCTCGAGAAAGAATGATATTCGCAAAAAAATACTTGCAAACCTGCTTGGGTTCAGAGTTTTGGCCCGCGAAACCTACCTTACCGACTTCGAAAACATTCTACAGCTGTAGTGGTGCATATCCGAGCTCAAATGGTTCGACGATGTCCCAAAATGATATCGCGCAAATGTGAGAAATGTATTTGCGTAAAAAACTTCAAGGTGAGTTCTCATCTCAATTGAGCATTTCGCGTAAACAATTTCAAGGTTATATTTGCATTTGTCTTTGCTTTTCTCATAAATATTTGAAACAGTAGAAAATACAAGAACGAATCAAAATATAAACTTGAAAGTCTTCACGCGAAATGCTTAATTGAGATAAGAAATAACCTTGAAGTTGTTTACGCAAATTTCAATTCTCACAATTGACGAATTTTTAACAAAGAAATAGAGGTTTTAGTCAAATCGTTGAATTTTCAACCAAACAGTTGAACTTTCAATCCCAAAAGACGAATTTTTTTAACGGCAGTTGAATTATCAGCCTGAAAGGTGGAATTTCAACCAATAGCTCATTTTCAACCAAGAAAGATAAATTTTTAAAAAATTGGGGAATTTTCAAAAAAGAAAATTAATATTTAACCTAGCGTCCTTCAGGCTAAACAAATTCTTTGATCTATTTCGAGCTTTTTCTGAATATTTTTTTGCCGAGCTGATTTCGCATCCCAACCCTCGGCAATGTCTACAGAGTCACGTGGCACTTGCCACGATAGGGCTTCAAATCACACACGTTCTTTAATGGGATCAAAGATTTGCGAGACTGGCAGCCCTAATTGTGGTAGAAAACTAGTTACCGTCATTTAAAAAAGGTTGAAACAGGTTATGGGCCCAGGATATTCACTGTCAAAACACTGCCTCTCAATATGGATTTTAACAAATTTTACAATTCTAAAAACACTATCCTGGGCCCACAACCTGTTAAAATAATCGTCAAGTCCAGGAGAGGCTTCTATATTAAAGACTAAAAAAATTAAAACAAGAAGTCTTGAGAAAATATAAATCAGACTTGCCTCTCCTCAAATCGATATTTTTTTCAATATATAAAAGTTCCAATCTCAAGATTACCAGTTAAAAAAACCAACCCTCTTCTCATCTCGGTAATTCCGATATGGCAGAGGAATGGCTTTCTTCGGGAATGCAACATTAAAAGCAAAGAGAGTATTCCCAGTCTGGGTTTATTTTGAAAGAAGATGGAACATCAGGAGAGCGAGCGATCGATCTCAGTCAGGGAAATAATTGAGCAAACTGGAAGAGTGGAAAGTCAAAACAATCAAGAAAAACGCAACCTGTTCAAAAGATTCTTTGCCGACTGATTATTGCGAGAATGAAAAGGTTCTTTTTTTGCTATTATCGGAACCTGGTATTTTATTCGTCCATTCGCTGGTTCTCTCGACGAAAAATATTTATCGCCTCCCTTGTCACGGAATACACATCGCGAATCCTCCCTCATTCGGGTCGACTGCTTTTTTACTTACGAGCATGTAAACGTTTTCCCTCCATCTCTGATATGAATATGACCATTTCTTCCAGACTAGAATAAAACAATTTCTCGTTCTCAGGTTCATAAAACTTTTTTATGTTCCCAAGGTCCACTTTAGCTACGTCCTTATATCTCCATAAAATGTGCGATTGGAACATTTTCTCAAAATGTATTGTCGAATTAAGAGGATTTATTTCTTCCTCTGATAAGAAAGAATCGAGAAATTGGAGTGTCCATGAATTTTCGAAAATCAGAACTATAAAAATAGGACAGAATAACTCAGTACGATTATTATTTCGAAGAACTGAAGAGTCAATTATCCCTCCAGACGAGAATAATTTCTCAAGAAAAAAGAATAGGAGCAAACTCATTATACTAATTGCACAAATTCCTATCTTGAATTCTTATTTAAAAAATAACTTATAACACCAACAATTGTAAAGTGTATTCCTCTGACTCGCAATCAATTTAGGGTTAATTTTCTGTCTTTACGTTTAGTTGCAAAATAGGTGACAGCGGTGGGAGTCGAGTCCAAGCCCAAGTATGAGAAGCCAAAACTCTGATTTAGTTCTGTATCCCTTCTTTTAATTTTTAATTCAAATCCACAATCTAGGGTCAATTCACTTCTTGTTTGCGTTAAGTTGCAAAATAGGTGACAGCGGTGGGAGTCAAACCCCCGCCAATAGCTGTATATTGTCTTCCTCTGACTCGTATTTCCGATTTCTAATTTAGTTATTTAATATCTGGCATATCAATGTACTGCTTAAAGATGATTCGAGATAATCTTCGAGATGATCTGATGAAAAATAATCATATGTATAATTTATAGATGAAGGGTATGTTAACGAGGGGGAATTTAGAGTTATGTAGAACCTTTGATATTATCAGCGCCTCCTATCATTACTAGTAATTTTGTCCTCTCTGCAATCCGAGCATCCGTTTATTAGTAATTTATCCCTTTATAATAGAGAGACAACACTCGTAAATAAGCAGCTGTAATGTTTAATATTTCACGCCCTGCTCGAATATCCTGCTCGATATTTATTGAATTCAGTGGACTTGCTAGTTGGCAAATCGCACTGCATCTGTATATGTTTTTTAAACACACAACACACAGATAGAGAGCTTTATGGCAATGCGTATCCATTTCAATCAGATATGTCGCAGCGAAATACGATTTTTGATCGTGCTGATAAAAACAGGGTGTTTGTACGCACCTACATATTTATATTATCGCGGCATTTTTACGTATTTTCAGAACCGTCGAGTAGTATGAGGGCAGCTGCTTTTCGACAATCGCTAAAATGTTCGAAATTTTTATAAAAGAAAGTACTTTTCTCGAAAATACGAGAAAATGTATAGAAATCCTAGAAAAAAATCAACCTTAAGTGAAGTCATTAGGCTAATTCTGTAAATACTAAACACATTTGGTAAACACAAAAAAGTGGACATGTTTAGTAACAAATCACAGTCTCCTTAGACAGCAATAACTTCAAGTCCTAATTAATATTATCTGATTAATAATGAAATCTCCAAATAGAACCTCTTATGAGATAGTTAAGTTAATCATACAAAATTTACGAAACGTCGGGAGAGTTTTTCCGCTCGGCGTGGTACAGAGATTAATCTCAAGTTGGGTGTTCCTCGAGCTAAATTTAGAGAAAAGATCCGGAGACACGTTGGTAGTCGTAATAAGAAGCGCGGCTGGTTCATGGACCGCCTCGAGGCAACTCCTGCCTCGTCTTGTCACTCGTGCATTCTACTTGCAACCTGTTGCTTTCTGTCTCTTTCTCCCTCCGTCATCTCGCCCTCTATCTCCCTCGCTCTTAGTCACCCCTATTCCTGACCTCGACTTCTCAACCCCTACATCCTAAGACCTAGTCTAATGTAAGTGCATCCTGCTGACTCTACGCACTTGGAAACTTGCAACCAAATTTCAAATTGCTTCGCGGTTTGCTGACGTTTCCCTGCAATTACGAATTACATTTCTCGTACATACATCTCGCGGTGATAGATTAGACGACAGCCGGATGTACCAAGTATGAGCAACTCAAACTCTGATTTAGTTCTGTATCTCTTCTTTTAATTTTTAATTCAACTTCACAATTTGGGGTCAATTTACTTTCTTTACGATTACTTTCGAAATAGGTGACAGCGGTGGGAGTCGAATAATCATTGCTAGTAATCTTTCTAAATAGAGACTTCACGGCCCAAAATGATCACAAAATAGGGGAAATAGTCTCCTGACTATTTGATAATGATATCGTCCTGCCTCTACATCCAGTAATTATTAGTGAACCACCAATCAAAAAGGAAAATTATTTCATTTTCAGCAAATTAGTTTGCATGAACTTGCTTCACTAAATTCACTTGACTCCATAAACGATATACTTAGATGAACAAACATTCATTGACCAGAAAATGTAATTACTGCATGAATTTGGGTTTGTTTGATTATGAGGTTCTAAGGAAAATAGGGAAGGTCACGTGGGAATACTGGCTTCAGAAATCAGCACAGAGTTCAGCACAGAGTTCAGCCTTGAGGCTTTAAACGGTGGAATTAATATGCAGCAACATTTACTCAGGGGAGAATGACACGAGTGCATTAGCTAGGGTTATACCGGAGGCAGTTTCTCTTCCTTTTCCTTTCAAAAAAAGTACCCACAGCCACTCGAGGGTGCAGTACGCTCGAGTGATCCATCAAGGACCGATGGGATACGTCATGTGCTCGCGTGTACCCTTTTGCTTTTCGGCACTTTTGTCAGTTTTGCCTTTTTTTTCGCTCTCCAGGAATAAAAAGAAGCATAAGCTAGGCAGAGTCAAGAGTGAAGCTTTCGCTTCAATTGATCCTAATTTGAGATCAATGCGTCTCGAGTTGAACATCGTCGAGTGCCTTTGATGCTCCGCATGTTTTTTCTGGGTATTAGCAAAAGCTTATCCATAACATTTCCACAATTTTAATGATGTTAATTCAAATAATTCTTTTGTTTTTTTGGAAATAGTATGTTAGAATGTCATTAGAGAAGGCATGTAGTGGAAGGAATCTAATGTTTGTTTTGTCAGAGCATGCTCTCAACATGCGATTCCGGTTTACTATAACCCAGTTAAAGCAATGTAATTACAATTTTTGAGTTTTTTTTTGCGCTCTCCAGGAATAAAAAGAAGCATAAGCTAGGCAGAGTCAAGGGTGAAGCTTTCGCTTCAATTGATCCTAATTTGAGATCAATGCGTCTCGAGTTCAACATCGTCGAGTGCCTTTGATGCTCCGCATGTTTTTTCTGGGTATTAGCCAATGCTTATTCATAACACTTCTATAATTTTGAAGAAGCTAACTTTCATGAATGATTTTGTTCTTCGAAATTGTAGGTTAGAATCTACTTAGAAGAGGCATATAGTGAAAGGAATATAATGTTTGTTTTGTTACAGCATGCTCATAACCAAGTATGCTTTGAACATGCAATTACAGTTTACTATAACCCAGTTAAAGCAATGTAATTACAATTTTAATAGACATACTTCTGCACACTGTCGGTGGCTGGAATAACTTTATAATCTCGTGCTCTATTTTCAGGTCACGAAACTAACGCTTTCCTTAATTTTATTGTCCCTTCAACTAAGCTAATAAGCTTGGGATTAATTTACAACCCGAGAATTAATCAAGTATTTTCCTCGAATCTATAACGAGTTTTCCAAGACTGCAACTTTTAATAAAAAACAGGGTTATTAGAAAATCCCTTTTTTTCATTTTCAAACAACCTTACACCTAGGCTTTCCTGACATTTCCTGGCCAGTTTCATATTCCCCGACTTTCTCTGACGTTCTGCAATTCTCTGATCTGTAGCAACCCTTCTAAGAAACGTGAACTTTTTTTCTTGAGAAATTAGCTTCGCAAGTCAAGTGCATCAAGGACAGATGAAAAGTTTCCTGTTTTCTGTTTCTACCTCTAACTTAATGATTGTACACTCTACCTCCGGATAAACCTAAAAGTAAAATAGCGCCGGAGAACTTTCTTTTTCTTCCTTCGTGGCAAAAGCGTCGAGTGCGACAAAAGAAGTCCCTCAAAGAATAACAATTTAGTGAATTAGGTGCATCAAAGAAAGTAGTTCTTGGGTGATCTTCGCGTGAAGAAGCGGAGCTCGAGTAGAAAAACTCTCAAAGGCGAAGAGAGAATTTCTAAGTTCCCAGTGACGAATAAAGGAAAAACGCCAAGGAAAGGATGAAGAAAGTGGAAAGGAGTGGAAAAGAGGACCGAGATAAGGAAAAGAAACGTTCAAGCATCTCGCCACGTTTTCCGTAACATCCTCATTCTCGTTCGGAGTGTCTGACACACTGCTATCTCAGTACATCAAAGACTCCTTGAGTTTCTCTACGTACGCTACGTGAGAATGTACGTAATCTTTCAAAAGAATACCAGACAACCTAATTCCAGAATCCCGAATGAATTGTACTAAGATTATGCCATTTGTTACCGGAATTAGCGCTAAAAGTACGTGAAAGTCACAAGAGCTCTTCAGACTCTTAAGACACATACTTCAAGAATTCACTTACTCCTCAGAATGTTCTTTCTGCTGAGATGAGATCTACTTTTCTATTTTATTCTTCTTTATCATACTTTAAATTTAGTTTCCTAATGTTGGATAAAGAATTTTAGATGAAACATCAAGTCAAACGTACTAGTAATTGGAAATAATATGAATGTTTATATGGATTATCAATAGTCTTCTTCAATTTGTTTAGATTAAAAATTTTAAACTCATCACAAAATGTCAGTGATTAATTACGTTTGAAGAGAGATTCAAATTACCAAATGATTGGTCCATACTACCGGACTCGTTCAGAACTCACTAATGGTATTTATTGTCTTTAAATCTAATTGACTTGTGGATGCGTCACTAAAACAATACAATGAACCATTCAGTGCCTTTGCGATAAATGATATGTTGAATAGCTATTTTCCAGGGACGGTTTCACTCGATTGTGGAATGATGAGGGTTTGCGAATTTAATTGATGAGGATAGAAGAAGGCAAATAAACTTGATTAATTCAATTTCATTTGCTCTCGCAAAAAGCTGCAAGGTACAATACCCTATGGAAGAGTACTTTCGAATTTCAATTTAAATCCATATCTGTTTATCCTGAAAATGAAAAACAGTTTGAATTCTCGTAAACTAAAAATTTTTTACTGTCAGTTTTTATGTTGATGTAGTGGCGTGAAATTGTAGCTCTGCGATAGAAATCTGCTAAGTTGGTGTTCATCACCTGGTTTCCAGCTGTTGGCCACTTTTGCTGACAATTTTGGTCGTAAAAGACCTGCAAAATTCATAAAGCTACGAATCGCAAGGGTTCGTCTCATGCCACTCACGAAACACAATCATGCACACACTCGTGTGCATTATTCCAGGTGCGTGACCACCTGCTGTTCCCTGCTTGAAATCCACATATACGATTCGCGAAATATTGCGAGCCGGAAGTCGTCAAGGGGTCCTAGACAATGGCAGTACTTCCGGTTAGACTATATTCACTTTACGAGGCCACCGTCTTCTACTTCTGTCACTGAAGATATTAATGACGCTCAAAATCGGTGGTCGAAACAGCACTTAGAATAGGCATTATAAATCTACTGTCCATCCTAATTCGCATTAATTCTGCAGCAGTTTGGAAATATTCAAAATAGCTTTCTCGACTATATAATTAATTTCGAATTACAATGACATTTTTCGCAGTTCATCAGATCCGTACCAAAGACCCATATTGATATATTAGTTTTGGCAAAGAATTTAAACCACTCTTTGTTGGCAAAGCGTTGATTGAAGCGCAAAACTGCGCTATGGTGCATAGGAGAGAGAATGGAAGGAGAAACAGAGAAAAGGGAGAATGGATCTCGACGAGGACTGCCTATTAATTCGTTTAATTGTGCTGACGAATCAAACGCCTAAGAATTCGAATACCCGAACACTCTCGTATAAATTATCAGGAATTCAGAGGCAGTAGGGGGTGATGAGTGGAAAGGTCCGCAGTGGTTGCGGGTGTGGGAAGGACCTGGGGGTTGGTGAGCAACCCTTAACCTCGAGAGCTACGACTAGGTCTGCACGCTGCACTAGAGTCTAGGGTCCTTGAACACCCCGAGTCGAAGAGGTGTTCATTAACCGATAACTCAGTTTTCTCGAAATAATTCATCGCCTCCTACTGTCTACCACCGACCCCTCCCAGTTCACCCCTTTTCCTTTTCTCATCAGAATCAATGGAAAACTCCTCTCCCAGCGGACATTTCGATCTAGCCTGCACGACAAAACCAATCCCTTCTTTATTATCTTTCGATTTATCCAATTTCTCCTCGCCACTGGATTTCCGATCCGCTATTTATCCGAAGATAATCATCTGCCCTTTTGTAAAAGCCATCACATTTTCCTAAACTGCTTTAATAGAACCTGTAGGGAAAATAGCACATGGAAATTATCTGATGGTGAAGCTCTTGTGCTCGGTAGTGTTGTATAGTGTTTCATTTATATTCAGAGAGTTGCTTTGAGTTTCATTGGAGGGTATTATGATATCGTAAGTTGGTTAGGCAAGAGGAAGGAGATACTGTGTTGAAATTAACTGTTATTTGTTAATTTTACTATTGTATCGCATATCTTGCGTCTGTATGTATATTGTGTGATATTGGTGTTGTCAGAGGGCTAGAGATGAGATGTATTTGAATCAGAATGTAATTACACTCCGCGTTAATACAACTGATGGTATGGCTAATATCATTATTGTAGATTGTTGAGTACACAATGCTGCATTACGTCCATCCGAAATTGTATTGATTTGTTAGTTACATGAATACATTGTGCTAGACGTTCTTCAAAACTGTTTCCTACATCGAATAATAAATGGATGATGGAAAAATATTCCGACCACTTATCTCCAATCTTCGTAACATATTTTTCCTTGAAACAATCTCGTTTATTCTATGAGGAATTTTTTTTCGATTTGCAAGATTTAGGAGATTGTTCCCTAACGTCGTTTGGTTACCGAAAGTGGGAAAAGGGACTTTTTCGATATCCTGGGTGTAACACGATTTGGGAAAGCAAGTCTTTTACGATAAGCTTGTTAACTCGCCGGCTGACCTTGCGCGACTAGCAGGAATCTGTCGTAAAATAAGATCGCTGATCCAATCTGAGCCAAGTTCTGCAGTGTAACTGCGAATAAGTTTTTAACGGTGGAGCACGAAAGTCTAACTAAAAGGAGTGCTTTCGGCACTCGTAGTTTTCGAATTAACTCGCTTCTTGAAACTCTACCACGGTCTGGAACTCTAGAGGCGTGATGAGAGCACGAGGTACTACAAAGAGGACCAACCAACACAAGAGGTGTGGGAGGATGGATGGATGGATGGGTTTGGGGAAGGTATAGAGAGGTCGTCGGGAGTTGTGGCGACAACTCCAGGGTTAGGACGTGACCAACCTGTCCGAAATTGCATCAAACTTGCCCTCGCCTGTTCTCCACAATCCTCTTCACTCTCCGACGACTCGTCAACATTCAGCTAGCTACGATGCACCATAACTTCCTAACTCGCGTCGAGTGTCGACGCGCTGAATTTATTCCCAATTTACGGGTCTCGCGTTTGTAGCAAACACTCCAAACACAGAATTCGTGAATTACGATAGAAGGTGGAAATTGCTGAGGAGAAACTGCATGGACTTCAGGTTACGAGCTGAGCTCTGCATCAGGAAAAAGTTTTATATCTTCATCTTGTTTCTCAGCTTTTTTGTCAGATTGGGGTAAGGTTTATAGGTCAGGTTTGGCAAGGATGGATAGTTTTACAGGTGGGGGTCTTAAAACTTGAGAAGGGTCATGTTTCTCCCGAGCTTTTATTGGAAGCGGTTTTTTGACAGAGGTGTCATTATTTTTTTAGGGAAGAGGACTTAATGCTAAAAATTGATGAAGTAGCGCATTTGAATTCAAAGTCGTGAAATGTTGGTTGAAATAAATTTTCAAACCAAAAAAAGGAATATTCAACTAAAGAAATTAGTTTTTATATAAAAATAGAACACTTAAATTTCCAGTAAAAAAAAAATTTTCAAGCAAAACAATCGAATTTTCAATGCAAAAGATTTATTTTCCACCAAACAAGACAAATTTTGAACAAAATATATGAATTTTCATCTAAAAAAGAAAAATTTTCAACCAAAAATAGAATAGTTAAATTTTCAGTTAGAAAAATAAATTTTAAACAAAAAAACGAAATTGTCTATAAAATATTTCAATTTTCAACAAAATAGTCGAATTTTCACCTAACACAGGTCCATTTTCCACTTAAAATAGAATAGTTAAATTTTCAGTGAAAAATTAATTTTCAACCAAATAAAGTTAATTTTTAACGGAATAGTGACATTTTCAACAAAACAATTTTCAACAAAAGAGATTATTACATTTCTGTCAAAAAAGACGAATTTTCAATTAAATAGTTGAATTTTCACCTAGATCAGATGAATTTTCCATTCAAAATAAAATAGTTAAACTTTCAGTAAAGAAAATAAATTTTCAACCAAATAAAATACATTTTCAACGAAAATTAAATTTCTATAAAAAAATATAAATTTTCCTAGTTAAGAAAATGAATTTTCAACCAAAATGATGAACCTTCAACCAGCAAAATGAATTTTTAAGCAAACAACCGAATTTTCAACGCAAAAGATTTATTTTCTACAAAACAAGACAAATTTTCAACAAAATATATGAATTTTTAACTAAAAAAGGAAAATTTTCAACCAAAAATAGAATAGTTTAATTTTCAATTCGAAAAATAAATTTTAAACAAAAAAAAAGAGGAATTTTCAACAGAATAGTTCAATTTGCAACAAAAAAGAATTACTTTTCTAACGAAAACGAGGAATTTTTCACAGAATAGTTGAATTTTCACCTGAAGCAGATCAATTTTTCACGTATAATAGAATAGTTAAATTTTCAACAAAAAAATTTTTTAACAAAATGAAATTAATTTTTAACGAAACAGTGACATTTACAACAAAATAGTTAAATTTTCAACAAAAGAGATTATTAGTTTTCTGTCAAAAATAACGAATTTTCAACTAAATAGTTGAATTTTCACCTAAAACAGATAAATTTTTCACTCAAAATAAAATAGTTAAAGTTTCAACAAAGAAAATAAATTTTCAACCAAATAAAATAAATTTTCAACGAAAATTAAATTTCTATAAAACAATCGAATTTTCAACGCAAAAGATTTATTTTCCACCAAACAAGACCAATTTTCAACAAAATGCATGAATTTTCAACTAAAAAAGGAAAATTTTCAACCAAAAATTGAATAGTTAAATTTTTAGTTAGAAAAATAAATTTTAAACAAAAAAAAAACGAATTTTCAACAGAATAGTTCAATTTTAACAAAAGAAAGAATTACTTTTCTAACAAAAACGAGGAATTTTTAACAAAATAGTTGAATTTTCACCTGAAACAGATCAATTTTTCACGTAAAATAGAATGGTTAAATTTTCAGAAAAAAAATCACCAAAAAACTGAATTTTTAACCAAATAGTTGAATTTTCAACACAAAAGATTAATTATCTACAAAAAAAAAATTTCAACAAAATACATGAAATTTCAACAAAGAAAAGATAAAATTTTATTTAAAAATAGAATTAGGTAAATTTTCAGTAACAACAATAAATTTTCAAGCAAAAAAAAATTA
>CAKNYM010052870.1:442978-456943 GCA_932195095.1 Andricus curvator
GGTTAAATTTTCAAACAAACAGATTAAATTTCTATAAAAAAAGATAAATTTTCGACAGGAAAAGGAACTAAAGTTATGAACCTTGCACCAAAAACTGAATTTTTAACTAAATAGTTGAATTTTCAACGCAAAAAATTAATTTTCTACCATAAAAAGAAATTTTCAACAAAATACATGAAATTTCAGCAAGAAAAGATAAAATTTTTATTAACAATAGAATTTGGTAAATTTTCAGTCACAAAAATAAATTTTTAAGCAAAAAAAAAAAAAAGAATTTTCAACAAAATTGTACAATTTTCAAACAAACTGATAAGTTTTAAACGAAAAGATAAATTTTCAAACGAACATAAAAAATACTTCAATTTTCAGTTAAAAAGATATTGATTTTCAAACAAAACAAAATTCAACAGAGTTGTTCAATTTTGAACAAAAAAGGGCTTTTCAATGAAATAATTAACCATTAACAACAAAAATTAATTGTTAACAAAGTAGTTCTTGTTTCAACTAAGCAGTTGAATTTTCCGCCAAAAAAGATGAATACTAAACAAAAAATGTAATAGTTGATATTTCAAATAAAAAAGATTTTAATTTAAAACAAAAAGGGCTGACGAATTGTCAAAAAATGGAATCCTCCACCAAAACTGATTATTAAATTTCAATCCAACAATTGCATTTTTAACCAAAAAACATAATTTTTACTAAAAGCGTTGTATTTGCTATCCAAATAGTGAAATTTTCCATTCAAAAAGTTGAATTTTCAACCAAATAATAAATAAACTGACTCACTAGATTCATCAATAAGTCAGTCTGGGATGAAACGTGTTAGGTTTCGTATTATTTCGAAAGCTTTTTGACACTTATAATAATTAAAAAAAAATTAAAAGCAAAACAACAAATTCTACACCCTAATGCCAATTAAGAAATCTTCTATACAATTATGATACTCGGGTCAATTAAAAACTGATCTTTTTTTTTTAAACCCAGCAAAGATGTCATTTGACTAACCAAATTAACTTATCAACGATTTAAAAAATGGCAAAATTGGTTAAGCATCAAAATGCAAACAAATACAAATTTGAAAGATTTAATTTAACCATCAACCTTGTAGCTCAAATTAAATGCTGTTTTTATCAGCATTGTAAACAAGCTCATACATTTCTGAATAGAGATATTTGAAGGGAAGGTTGAATGTCGTTTAAGATAGGAAGAAGCAATGTAAAATGCAGTAAGAATAAAAGCAAAGTACGAAAAAGGAAAGTACAAAAAAGGAAAGTACAAATGGAGGAATGAACCCCGCGGTAAGTTATGAATTCCGCGTAATTAGGTGGGCAAACAGCAGAGCGCTCGTGGGCGGCAGCTGGTTGTAGCCTTCCGTGTGCGAAATGGAGAATAAGTCAAAAAAATAGAGGAAAAAACCCTTAAGAGGGAGACAGTGAGCGAAAGAGGGAAAGAGAAATACAAAGGGAGAAAGAGGAGGTGGAAGAGAAAGAGAAAAAGAATGAAAAGAGGGTTCAAACTAACTCAGTTCATTTCCATAAATACTACTACCGCCATGTCGGTAGAACAAGAGTATCTGCCTGCCAACCCCATTTCATCATTCCTCTCGCGAGGAATAGATGACCACTCTCGATGCAGTCCGACTAGTGAAATTTCTCTCAAAACTACTCTAAAAACGAGAATTAAACTCCAATTTCGCCACGCAAACATCAGCCAGTTATGCAAAGCGAATTCTCACGAATGTATGATTAGTGGATTCATAATTGACCACTTATGCGATTTTATATCCCGGAAAGGATTCAGTGGCGATGCTAATGTAGCGATTACGAGGAGCAAATCGGGTTACCTATAATGGAATTATTACTGGCATTGCATCGCCATTTCATGGGTGAACGCAACATCCCGGGAAAGAGGGAAATATTTTCGAAAATTGGTGTTAAACGTGTCTAGTTATCGATTTGGAAATTACCGCAATTATAGTCTAACGACTCGCTTCCTGAGTCAATATTGTAAATAATTCTTTGCTTCAGTCCAGGATTAAATTAGAAAGATAAGAATTTCATAAAGTGGGTTAATCACACGTTCAGGGTTTGAAATCAGGAACAGGAGAATGGAAACTAATTAAAAGTTTCAGGGAAATTCGTCAAAGATTGCGGAACGGGAATTGTAATGAAGCTGATGGTGGAACAAGCAATCCTGTAATAGAGTTTACAGGAGTAATTTCTATTTTATGAGCACCTAAATATAGCTGGATTATTAGATCAACTTTGTTTTCGACACTCAGTTATTCGCAAGATGAATCGCGAACAGAGTGAGCACCATTTCGAATTCCGTTGTCGTCTTCGCCACGAATTCGCTGAGAATTTCATCCTCTCTCGTGCAAAACCCTTTTGGGATGAGACTGCTTTTAATTACGAATTCTCGCTCGATGACTTTCACGACGAAAACTTTAACGAGGATTTGAATTTGCAGTCGTGAAAGGATTCCTCAATCAACTCTGATAAGAGGATCCAACACAATATAGCAGATATTGGAAATCAATCAAAATTATCATTTCGAGTTTGATTACTGATTATTCTTGACAGTTACTGAAAGTGCTTCTTACAGAAATTCCCCGACATTTCCCTAATTTCCAGGTTCTCCCTGACCTGCGGCCACCCTGTCTAGGGGTATGTCTGACCGTAAAAATGGGGTGAAAATCGGATTATCCGAAACTTCACTGGTATAACGTTTTGAACCTTGGCTTTTCAGAAAGGGTGAAGATACGTACGTATGTACGTCGGCTATTTGTAATAAGGTAGGTAGATAGGTTGGAAGGTTCGAAGGTTCGGAGTGGGCTGGTATATATCCCAAGGGAGTGATAGTGGAGCGATGTATGGTTATTGGCCGGCCGGCGGCATCGATTCTCACGGCAAGGGAGCCACAGATCACTCGGAAACTGAAACTCCCGACCGCATCGGCGCTTCTATCCACCGGCTAAATACTTTATTAGTAAGTTACAGTTTTCCCCCAGATACACAGGAATTCACCATATGGAACCAACCGCAAGTCGCATCTCCCCAGTGGTGTCACATCTCCAATGACTCCAATTACTCCATCACTAATGAAATTATGCTCCATTTTGCTTTGCGAAATTACATCACATCTGCCTTTGACTAAATTACTCAAGCCTGAATCTGACTCCTCAACTGAGATCTGACGTACGATCCCGACGACAATCTTGATTAGAGAAGCGCAACTGTAATTGTTGGGCGATCCACGACTCGTCCTCATACCGGTTTCAAGACGAGATCGTACGTACAATCTGACCTTCTAGTATTTTCCTTACTAGGAAAAACCTATATCCATGAAGTAATTCATGACGTGAATTAATAATAATCTTGGTTTAAAGAGACTAGCTTATTTACGAACGATAACTAATATCTTTGAGGACCAAGTTTGGACTACCAGCCGAATCGACATCCTGAGAAGTATGAAAGGAAAATTGTTCCCGAGTTATGGCTCGGGAATAATTAGTTTCATAAGGTACTAAAAAGTTTCCACATTTCCCTTTTCCATTCCGCCAGTCGAGTATCAATTACTGGATATAGGTTTTCCCGAATAAGGAAAAGACTAGAGGGATGACAGAGCCCTGGTCCCGTCGTGGACTGACGTAATTGTTACCTCTGTAGTGACGACCTTCATTTTACTCTTCACCTGTTCCTCCTTCACCTCCGAATTTCTTACCTGGAACAGAAAAAAAAGGAAAACATTAAAAACAATTCAGGACTTGGATTTGGAAAAATTCTAAAACTTTCTCTACACTTTCTGGGGAGGTCTTCCCATTCTATCATTAATCTCATAACATTGATAGGGTAATCAGTAAAGGAAAGCAGCCTTCTACTTGCATCGGGGAGCCTACCTCGACTGCCGCGTTTGCAATACAATTTTCCCTCATTCGAAAATATCGCCACAGATCCTTCAAATGATCTCAGCATATCAATATTTTATTACTTGATTCCCCGGGATCGGTTTTCCTACAGTGAAAATTTAAAGTTGCGACAGGTATGTGTGCACACATAACTTGGCTTGACAGCTCTACCGATAAAATTGGACAAGTCCCTTCGATCTCGAGGGAGCCAGTCTCCCGAAGCAATTTAGTTGATCAGCGATCGAGGAGATGCAGTAGAATATCGTTGGAAAGCAGAAGAAATATTTCTGCACCTCGAAATGAACCCTTCGAAGGCACTTGAATTCTAGAGGTGACCGAGTTCTAAGAGGGTAGCATTTATGGACTTTTGATATATGTATATGTAGCAATTGTGGGGCTGCACTGGGCGTGCAAGGTGGGTCGCTACGTGCACTCGAGTCTTGGCGCACTTTAGTCGGCTGATTGGGGTAAACCCTGGGGAGTCGTTCCTTTCCCCTTGTTCCTTTTCGACTCCTTTTTCTTTATCCTCTTTTCCTTTTTCATTCGTTTTCCACGGCCTTACCTCGAGCAGACGGCTACGGCAGTCAGGTTCTCGGCCGTATCCACATCGTCTGACGCCTCAAGTGGAAGATGAAACGGGAAGGGAGCCTCCGCCAACATCGATGGGCAGCTATTGTCGAGCCCGAGAAATTCAATTCCAGCTGGACGAGAAAAATTGTAATCTTTTGCTGCGAGTCTTCTTGATTGTCGCTTAGACTCCGAGAAACGGAGAGCTTCAAACGATATAAAGTCACAATTGTCAAACTGCATCATTTCCTGTTTTGTTGGATCATAGAGGTGAGAAACAGCTTTCTCAAGAAAGTTATTTCGTGAGATTTCTCCTCGGATTAGGGATGGACTCTTTTCCGATACGAGAAATAGATTGGAAATTAGTCTAGGTAGTGAGTACTTGACGATGTGTACTATCGTGTGGTTTGGGCTAATTCGAAGGATCTAACATTCTGGGATCGTCAGGATGGATCAAAGGACCTTGAAGCGACTTGTCGCGACGTGGTAATTGGCGAAGGCATGTTTACCGATCGGCGCCGTGGCTAGTTGGGTGGTTGATTTCAACCCTCCAAGTTATCGATTTAATTAAGAGGCTGGGTAGGCTTACCTTGTCACATGAACTCCGGAACGGACTCTTAGCAGTTTGACTAGAGTTCACTATAATACTGCTAAAGCAGGGTCTACCGAAGGGAATCGATTACCTAGTATCGGTCGTATGCTGTCGAGAATTAACGGTCCTAAGAGCTGCGAACGACTCCAGAACTTGGTGCATTACTCTAGGCTAAAACTAAAGTATGGCGACCCCAGGGGTTTGCTCCTTAACGCGATTTACGTGAAAGTGAAACTTAAACGTGACCCAAGACCCTGCGCAAACTTCCCTTAACTTACACTTGCAGAACTACTAAATTGGAGAAAAGAGTCTGAAATATCTGACTGGGTTTTCGTTTCTTCTAAAGAGAAATTCGAGGTAGGGATGGGCAATTTTATAACAGCAAAGAAACAGAATCGATTATCTCTGTCTTTCCCTGAGGAACTAAATTCCCTGATTTCCATGTTTTCCTTGACCTGCAGCCACCTGGTATGAAGGGAAATTCAAATCCGGTTCGAAGGACCACTTCATCCTTATTGGGTTTTTTGGACACAAGAAGTAGAGCAGCGGAAATTGTTTGCGAATATACTTTTAGATTTAAACATAAATCTAGAAGAGTCATTTTTTCCAATTGAACTACATAAAGTGGATTTTAATCTCCGTAATCAAATCCCCTGAGATGACACAGCAAGCAAATATTCCACATTTGAAATCACAGAAGGAAAAATTATTCGCTATCTTTTTTTTTTCCAGGAATAGTGAGCAGTTTCAATTCCATGGCTAATCAATCTCCATTCAAACCTCCATCATTATCCAAGAGTCAACAGAGTGAAAAAGCAGTCCCCAAGGTATGTTGGAATGAAGTCACGGATATGTTGCAAACGGCTAGAAGAGGGAAAAATCTTCTATTGACAATATTTTTGTGGAGAAGGTAAGCGAAATAAGAGATAAAAGGATACCTGGATTCAGAAAGGTGGAGGTGATATAAAAGCGAGCAGAGGAAATCCGTACTGGCTGAAAGAAGCGCTGCGGGATTACGAAAGGATTTATTTGAAATTTTCTACTACTCCCGTAATCGTTGCTATTCCCATTCCTGCATCTCGATAGCTCGTGTACAAATAACGAAAATAACAGCACATCCTATTCGCAAAAAAAAATAAATAAAATGCACGTAGTGTACTTATCGGAGAGTCTTTTCCGATAGATAAAAGCACTTTTTCCTTCAGGAACGTGTTCAGTCATTCCAAGATTTCGAAGAAGGAATTAAGGTAGACTGTAAATTTGAATCAGTCAAAAGTTACTAATTTAAATTTAGAATGTAGAATGATATCATTTGTAGATAAGAAAATTTTAAATCAATACTATTAAAGAGATTTGCAAATTTACTTTCTAATGAGGAGTCTCCCACAGATATAAAGACGCCAGTAGATTGACGAGAGGGAAGATGACGGCATCGTTATTTTTTTAAGGATTGGGACGTTTCATTTATGATCTCAAAAAACTGAACCTGTCGATACGAACATTGTCAGGAAGTATCTTCGTTATTGTAACATTGCTGGATACCCCGCAATTAGTTTCATTTCCCATTGTGGCATCCGACTACATAAAGATTTTTTCTTATCTACTTTTTACACAACGTCAAAACTAATCGGAAATCAGAGAGCAAGAGAGAAAAATTGCAAGGCAGATTTGATGATCGTCACACTGGAGGAAATTCTTAGCTGCTTTTTAATAGTGACTTCTTTATTCAAAGCTCCTTGGAGAGAAATCTTAGAGGGATGATACAAATGAGTCCATTTAGAAGTGCTTCCTCATCCTCATTTTTGTAAGGGTCGATTGAAGTTAAAGACTGCCTAATATTTTGTAAAAGATCATTTGTAACCACATAGGAAGCTCAAGCTTTAATAAAATAAAACTTTACCTTGAAGAGTAACTTTTGAACTACCAGAAAATTGTATTTAGTCTGCCATCATGTGAAACCACAATTCTCATGAAAGCAGCACAATTTCATAGCACTCCAACCCCTATTTTTCATTTAGGATCCCTTAATTTCTCTTCATTTGGCACAGCTCTTTAGTACACACTTATAAATCTCTATTTTCATCTTAACATCAAGTCTATTGAAAGCAGAGAATAAAAAAGTGAGAAAAGCGTCGGATAAGAGGTCGAACGATCCTCTAAAGTGTAAGGATGGGCCATTAAGTTGAGAGTCGTAAAACGTGCGTGGCATAGGTTTGATATTTGATCGCGGAATGCGCCAAGCAGACGTCGGACGTTGCGGCGCTCAGCTGATGTGCGAGTCGTCGCGGTCGGTTAGGAGGTGGTGTGTTTTACCGCGCTCGTCTGAAGGGTCGAAGAAGTTCGGGTTATCAAAAGGGGATGAGGTGGTTGAGGGGGTGGCGTTGGGTGAAGGCGGGTGGCTTTGGGGTGGCAGTAAGCTAACGGTTAGGAGAACAAGGGGAAGAGGGTGGCGGGCAATAGTCGGAGTGGCGCCGCGACTCCCGTGACGTCTGTCGGCGCGTCGGCCAATCAATAGCATCCCCATGGCAACCACAGATAACATCGGACACACACCGTACAGCCCGTTTCGTTCGACTCGTACATTTTCCTACTTCCCTTCTCAAGTTGATGCCCACGAGGACACGAGGACTCGTCGAGGAGCCTCGTCCCTAGCTTGGTCGTCGTCTCTACCATGGTCGTTGAGACGATTCGATGTTAGAGGGAAAAAGTCAGCCAAGGGAAAATTGCAAATAACTTCAGCCGCGTCGTGTCCGGAGAGCTGACGCGCTCGTTCAAAATGGAAAACGTGATCGGCATGCCCGAGTCTTTCTCTACTCGTAACTCATTTGCGCCACAGGGACTAAGTTGTCAAAAGTTTCCACGAGTTTTCACTCTCTTTTGGTGCAAAGCGTCGCGTCGATATAAGATAAGCTGAGAGGTTGTCAACTACCTCCCACCGTCTATTAAACATAATCGACAGGAACGTCACCTACAAGAGATACACTTGCTTCAGATTATGAGTACATCAGCTGGCTGGAGCAACTATCCCTAATTTATAGAAGCTTTTCGTTGAAAATTAACTATTTGATTTAGCAGCTGGAGAGTAAACTGACGTAAGAGCAGAAGAGATAACACCAACGACTGTATGTCTAGCAGCATCAACGTTCGTCAACAATGTTATTGTCAAGACCTCCTAATTGGTTAACTCGTGCTGCATAACAGCTTACGGGTAATTTCGTGAATGATGAACTACTAGGAGATAGCTCTAGGGTTGTACAAGGCATGTCACTCAATTTCGCTGCCCGGTGAACTTAAATCCCTATCGGATCTCTGCTCCTATTGAAGACTAGTAATCTAATTTCAACTGCGATTGACTTCCTCGTCAAGTGTCGCTAACGATTAGAGTAGATACTGTAAGCCAGCTCTATAAGAGATGGTCAACAACGAAGAGACAGGGGTTTGTTATTTAGTGTCATTTCACGATAAAGTGAGATCATAATTACTCATTCCCAATTTATAACCAAACGTAAATTTTACGGATAGCGGTAACCATATGATCCAGTAATCAGAGGATAATCACTGATATAACGTATCGTTATTTAGGTTGTATTAAAAAATATGAAGAGCTCAATTAATTTATTAATGATGATTGATGAATTCAACTTGTATTCGCAATTTTTACTAGGTGGTTTCTGATTGCACTTGTGAATCTTCTAGAAACTAGACTACGAATCTATGATTACTGATCCAAAACAAGGGAACACGCAACCAAGGAGTGGATTTCTAACTTTGATAGTCCAATCTCTCCAAGATAATTGATAAAGTTAGGAAAAAAATATTATGAAGTTGGCAGTTAGGGGTTGAAATAGGAGTAATTTACTTCACTTATGGAGATATGTCAAGTAATTCAGAACTTTTTTATTGGGCAATGAAATTGGAATCAGAGCTTATCTACACTTTTATGTATAATCTGCTCATCAGCTTATCTTCAGCTACAAGAAAGCTGATTCCATTTAGATTTATCAGAGAAACTGTCTAGATTTCCAGGCTGAAATGCCTGCTCTTTCAAAGATGGATAGGAGAAGTTAGATAATAAACTCGTACTTTGGTGCTTGTATTGTCAATGTCGCGGTTTAATAATAAAAGAGCTGACCTTTTCATCCGTTACTGCCCATCTAGTCTTTATTTCTTCTTTCATTGTCTAATAAATTGAAAGAGGCCTACATGGTGTACACTGTACACAGTTGCCAAAGACACCACGTTCAATTTCTTATTCAGCTAGTTTTGACACCTATTTTCAATTTCCATCCCCAGAGGTAGTAATGGTGCACCGGCTGTTGGGCTAGTATTCAGCTCGATGCCTCCCTGCGGGTTATAACCCGTAACATACGATTTGCTGATTTCGTGCAGCTGCAGAAATCCTCGTTTAACTCGATTCCCTCTGTGCCCCTGTTTCATCCATCGGGTGTGCATCGGTGACTCGAATCGATACGTATCTACCTACAGAATTAGCTGGCAAGCTTGAACAAGAGCGAAGAGTGGAGGTCGTCGCATAATCGAACACTCATTCTCGCAGAGCCTGTCGGCGACACTTTCGCAGGACATCAGGGGGGGCGAAGGTGACGTTTGAAATACGTGATTTAACGAGATGTTTTCGCATTGTCCGCCCACGCTGGAACTAATAATTCGGTTTTACGAGCGGGGGCGCTCGACTGTACAGCTCGACAAGGTAGGGAGCGGCGGAAAGCGTCGCGGCGCCACTCGGGCTGCAGCCCCATTCTCATGGCCCGACGGCCGACCGGCGGTCGGATCAGCTGGTCGAAGCCTCTGGACGCCGTCCAACCGGGTTAACATACCCTTCCGCCCCCAACCCCTTTCACTACTTTGCTCATCTACTACTCCACCCCTTTCTCTGCACGCGCTCTCCACTCGTTCCATATCTTTTTCGATGAACAACCCTTCCATATCCAGTCAGTCCTTTTTGTCCTCTCTCTTGCACTTCCTCATCCGCCCTCGACCCTCGTTCATCGCTTGTCATAACATCGATTTCAAAGTCGGTCGAGACATAAATAAGCCACGAACTTGCCTGTCAATTCCGCTTTACTGTGATTTACTCCTAAACTGTTGCACCCAAATTTCATTTTCTCTACTTTAATTCTCAGCACGTAAAAGCAAAGATTAATCTCCCAAGTTGAGACTTTTGTGTCAAGTCCTCAGCAGGAATCAAAGTTCTTGTTTCCTACCGGGACGTGATCCTTTCTCTCAGAGCGAGTCACAAAACCGCCAAAAACTTCATCACACTCAACCTACTTTTTTTTATTGACGACAACTTTGCGCAATTACATAATTTTGAAATCCAAAAGTGGAAGAATGGCTCAGTGCCAGATTCAGCTAATTCGCAAAGTAAACAAAACGAACTTAATCAGGCAAATGTATCGCCGAAACTGTGGACTTTATTACGACAGAGTTGGAAAGCTGTAATTCACCAATATGCGCGAGACGCAAGGAATAAATCCTCTCGCCGCGGGTGTACAAGTAAATTTAAATTCCAGATAAACATTTCAGAACGAATAAACTGCAGACTGTGTGACCCAAGCAGTGAATCTTCCGAGAATGAAATTCCCCACATGAAAATCGAATTCGTAGACAAGGCAATAGTAAAAAATTCAATATTATTCAAACCAGGAACTAACCTATTCTTTATATAATAATAGATTGCCTTGTTTGACGGATTCTCGTCAATATGGCTCATACTCCATATAAGAAATACTTGGGCACGATCCTGCATTATTCGTGGTCATGGCATTCGCACCCAGTGCGGCATCGCGAAATTCCAAGGCGTTTGATTGAAAATTTCTTCGGTGCGATGAATGGTATGCAAGAAAGGGATCCCATGAAGACCCAACAGCTTTAGAGTCGAATTTTCTCCGGTGACTATTCGCCTTTATATTTTCAAGATCCTAAAAGGATTTTACTACCCCTCTTCCCAGATAATATAACAAAGAGAAAAACCTTTCTTTAATAAATCCTCCATTTCCGAATGTCTCCATTTTTTATATATATCTGGATAATCTTGTCTATTGATCTCTGCTGAACCTACTCTAGAATTCTAGAATCTCCATCAAATTTAGCCTATTGGCACGCAGAAAAGCTTCCTTCAATATATGCCTTACAATATGAAGAAACCTACTTTTGGCACCCTCCTGTTTTCCCTATTCGGGTTCTTTTTTCATTTCACGTATGAGATGTCAACGTCGGTGATATACCGGAAGAACAATGAGAAAAGGGGATATAAAAATGCGAGAGGCGTGTGTTTTGTATTAAGGATCAACTGACTCAAGAACAATATTTCGTGGTCATTACTTATCTGGAAATTATTTCTACACTCGGAGTTATTTATTGATAAGAAGTTCGACATCTTCTTCTCGGATATGTGTTTTTTTTCCTGATGAGGAATAATATTTTTTAATATTATCAGGGTGGCGGCAAAACTTTATTTTCAAAATTTCCTCAGTTTTCCCTGACCATAGACGAAGACAGGCATTTTATTTATTTAGAGAAGAATTTTCAAAGAAATTGTTTAACTTTTAACCAAATAGTTGAACTTTCAACCTACAATGATGAAATTGAAACGAAATGGTCGAAATTTTAATTTACAAATATTAAAATTATATTTTAACTGAAAAAGATTAAATTTCTATCAATAGAAATTAATTTTACAACCAAACTGATGAATTTTCTACAAAATACGTGGATTTTTAACAAAATAGTTGAATTTTTAACCGAAAAGGATGAATTTTCAATCAAAAATATAATTTTTTTACCAAAAAAGACAAATTTTCAACAAAGTACATAAATTTTCGACTAAGAAAGATAATTTTCAATTTAAAATATCAATTTTCAACCAAAAATGAAATAGTTATATTTTCAGTTAGAAAATTAATTTTCAATTTAAAAAGAAAAGAAAAATTTCCAATAAATAAAATGATTTTTTAATTAAAATTATAAATCTTTAACTGGAATAGTTGAATTTCCAACCAAAAAGATGCATTTTTGACAAAGAAGATTAATTTTCTACAAAAAAATCGAACTTTCAACAAAATACATGAATTTTAAAGCAAATAGTTGAATTTTCTATGAAAAATATAATTTTTTTACCAAAAGACCAATTTTCAATAAAATACATGAATTTTCAACTAAGAAAGATAATTTTCAATTTGAAATATTAATTTTCAACCAAAAATGAAATAGTTATATTTTCAGTTAAAAAATTAATTTTCAAATTAACAAAAAAAGAAAAAGTTCCAATAAATTAGATGAATTTTTAACTAAAATTATGCATCTTTAACTGGAATAGTTTAATTTTCAACCAGAAAGATACATTTTTGGCAGAGAAGATTAATTTTCTACAAAAAATTCGAATTTTCAATAAAATACATGAATTTTGAAGCAAATAGTTGAATTTTCTATCGAAATTATAATTTTTTTATTAAAAAAAAAAAACGAATTTGCAACAAAAGACATGAATTTCCCCCCAAAAGTACTCGAATTTTCAACTAAAAAAGATGCATTTTCTAACGAATTTTGAATTTTTAACTAAAAAATATCAATTTCAAATAAAAAAATGGAAGAGTTAAATTTTCAGTTAAAAAAATTAATTTTCAATCAAAGAAAACAAATTTTTCCATAAATAGTTCAATTTTTAAATAAATAAAATTAATTTTCAACTCAAATTATGAATCTTTAACTAGAATAGTTGTATTTTCAACCAAAAAGATGCATTTTGGGCAGAAAAGATTGCTTTTCTACAAAAACAAAAATTTCAACAAAATACATTATTTTGAAACCAAGAAAAATATGATTTTCTTGATACGAATAGAATAGTTCAATTATCAGTTAACAAAATTAATTTTCACCATACAAAAAAACTAATTTTCCACAAAATAGCTTAATTTTCAACCAAAATCGAATTTTCAACTAAAATATAAGCATTTTCAACCAAATAGTTGAATTTTTAACTAAAAAAGATCAATTTTTGATCGAAAATGGAAGAGTTAAATTTTCAGTTGAAGAAATTAATTTTTAACCAAGAAAGAAACGAAATTTCAACAAAATAACTTAATTTTCAAGAGTGATGAATTTTCTTAAAATGATTAATCTTCAACAAACAAAAAATGGATTTTCAAGAAAAGAGAAACAAATAATTTTTCTTCGATTCAATCAAATACTTGAGTTTTCAAAAAAAGTTGATTTTTTAACCGAAAAGATTAATTTTCTACCAAAAAAGACGAATTTTCAAAAGAATACATGTATATTAACTCAAGTATTTCATATCCCATCTAAAAAGATGGTTTTTTTAACCAAACAGTTGAATATTTAACTAAAAAAGATTAATTTTTAATAAAAAATAGAACAGTTAAATTTTCAGTTGAAAAAACAAATTTTCAATCAAAAATAAAATAAATTTTCATCAAAATATTTAAATTGTCAATTAAGTCAACCAAAGAGATGAAAAATTCCGAACCAGAAATATAATAGGAAACTTTTCAACCGAAACAACATTAACTTTTAAAAAAAGGATAGTTGGATTTTCTTACTGGGTTCTATTAATTCAGTTCACATTAAAGCGAAAAAAAACGAGAAAAAGGGAAAGTCTCTTGAAAACAGGGGAAAGAAGAATTCTTGAGAAAAGGTGAAAAGAGAGGACATCTTTCGCAAAATTCGCAAACTTTTTTGAAATTTATCGTCAGGAAGAGGAGGATGATTATGATGATGAGGAGGATGACGATGAGGAGGAGGAGCAGGAGGAAGAAAAGATGGAGGAGAAGGAGGAGAAAGTCGATGAGAAGGAAGATGATGAGAAGGATGATGATGATGAGGACGACGATGAGGAGGAGCAGCAGGAGAAAGAGATGGAGGA
>CAKNYM010052870.1:462421-481092 GCA_932195095.1 Andricus curvator
AAACAATTGAATATTCAAACTGAAAATTCGAATTTTCAACAAAAAGTTAATTTTCAAGAAATTAGTTGGATTTTCAACCCAAAAATATGAATTTTCCAAAAATAGTTGAATTTTCAAATTGATAGATGATTTTCAACTAAATAATTGATTTTTTTTACCAAAATAGTTGAATTTTCATCCAAAAAGATGAATTTTCAACTAAGAAGATCAACTTACTACCAATAAAGACAATATTTTAACAAAGTGCGAGAATTTTTAACCAAGCAGTCACACTTTTTGCCAAAAAAGATGAAATTTTTACCAAAAAAGATGAACTTTTTTCAAACAATTGAATATTCAAACCGAAAATATGAATTTTCTACCAAATAGTTAAATTTTCAAATAAATAGTGGATTTTTCAACCAAATAATTCAGTTTTGTACCGAAATAGTTGATTTTTTAACAAAAAGGATGAATTTTTAACAAAAAGTTAAAAATCAACCAAACAGTTGAATTTTCAAACGAAAAATATGAATTTTCTACAAAATAGTTAAACTTTCAAATAAATAGTTGATTTTGTAAGCAAAATGGATGGGTTCTATTCAGTTCTCGTTGAATCGAAAAAACGAGAAAAAGTGGAATCTTCTTGACAAAAGTTGGAAAAAGAGGAATTCTTTATAAAAGGGGAAAACATGGCAATAGGGGAAAAAGTGTAAAGTCTCTAAAAAGCAAAGATGCAAAATCATAAGAAGTAAGCCGTTTGATACTTTAGGAGAAAGAGGGTATCACTGCAAAATTGCATCTTAACAGAAGAAGAAGCCGACTTTAAAAATCCTACAACCTTCGAAACTTGAAACCAGATGTAGTAGAAGCGAGACATAAAAATATGCGACCCATAAAAATTCAGCAAGCTAGACTTTTATGTGCTCCAGTCGAATAACTTTCTCGGTTAACGCAACCAATTTGCACCCAAAGAGATTTATGTATTTGTGCATTTTCTCCACAACAAACCAAAAAAAAAACTACTGGTGAGCTTTTCTGAAGCTGCTGGAAATCTAACTAACCGAATCGTTTCATGAGAGAATTCTGTTTTGCCGTGTGATATTCTGATATCATATATTATAAGAGACATTAACGCCAGTGTTGGAGTGCTGGAAAGGAGAGTGCTTGAAAACTTTATTACTAACTTTCCTTCATCGTGATTTAGCGATGGCAAATTAACCTTGAGGGGAAGTGAATTCAACCAGCATAAGTCGACCTTCTTATTATCCTCTTATTATCTCAAATTCTCTTATCAAGAATTACATCATAAGTTTTCAGCCAGCAGAAAATTGTCAGTTTCTGGTGATAGATTAAACAAACACGTTTGTTGCAAAATAGGTGACAGCGGTGGGAATCTAACCCACGCCCCTTCGGAACTCTCAAACTTGGGAAAATAGCTAGAGGTCCCATATTGAAACTAATATGAAAAAATTTATTAAAAGTGTAAAGCTGCTGAGCCTGCATAAGTTAATCTTCTTATTATCCTCTTATTATCTGAAATTCTCTTATCAAGAATTACATCATAAGTTTTCAGCCAGCAGAAAATTGTCTGCTTCTGGTGATAGATTAGACAAACACGTTTGTTGCAAAATAGGTGACAGCGGTGGGAAGCTAACCCACGCCCCTTTGGAACTCTCAAACTTGGGAAAATAGCTAGAGGTGCCATATTGAAATCAATATGAAACAATTTATTAAACGTGTAAAGCTGCTGAGCCTCTAGCATGTTCCTTTCAAATTTAAAATGGTAAAGCTCTACTTGGTAAAAGAAAGGAATGCAAATATTGAAACATATATAAAAAGCGAAGGAAAAATTGACGAAGAGTGTAACTTAGTTAAGAAAGGACAATTCGCAATTGGCACGAGAACCGGGAAAAATCAAGCAAGGGTCGAGAGGCGACGAGGTCGAGCGACAGGGGTTGTTTTTGCTCGACCCGCTTTTTTGTTTTAAAATGATTTATAGTCTCCCAGTTTTTAGCTGTTTCCCCTTTGGAATGACAGGAGAGCTAATTAACTCCGCCATTGTTGGCTTCCATTCGCAGTAGCTGCGAAACTATTATTACTCACGCTATGCTACTTTACAAACTTCATGGCCGCTGTCTCGGGATGCGACAGGGTGAAAATCGTATTTCTATTGTTTGACATTCTCAAGTCAGGGTGAATCACTTTCATTCGGTACAAGATTGTAAAGCCATGTTTTAAAAATTTGATTAGCTCAAATAAAATTACAAATTCTGCAGTGTGAGTACTGAACTGTAAAATCCTACTAGGTGCGTCAGCAAACATTGTTTGGGAGAACCTATACTACTCGAAAAATCCATTGAGAAAGATTTTATTTAAACTGTTAGAAAGCTCATTAAATTCTGCGTCGATTAGGCCTTATTTGAAGTATTTTAGATAAATAGGGGAGGAGGTAGCATGTGAGAAAGGTCGACCTATTTTTCGTTTTTGACAGATTTTGGATTCTCAACTACCATTCTGTGCATGCTTCAGGGAAGTGAATGGAAAAAATTGAAACTATGACAGATTAAAGCCTGAAGTCTCCTCTTTAAAATGAGACCAAGAACAGAACAAAATATTGACTGGTTCTCGAATTATCATAAAAAAGGGAAATAAGAGTTCTCTTATTTCCCACGCCGTCTCTTATTTCCCACGCTGCTTGACCGACCGATTTTCGTCTGGCGTACGCCTCCACATTTTTTATGATAATTCGAGAACCAGACAATATTTTGTTCTGTTCTTGGTCTCATTTTGAAGAGGAGATTTCAGACTTTAATCTACCGTTGTTCCTATTTATTTCATTATCTTCCCTAGAGCATGCAGAGAGTGAAAGAGGACAATCGAAAATTTTGAACGGAAAATAGTTCGATCTTTCGCCTATCTTTTGTTAGCATGGAAAATAAGAGACAAAAAGACTGCGGCTGGTAATTAATTAAAACTTAATTTTCCCTAGAAGGAAATTCATTGGAACTGGTTTAGTAGACAATAAATTTAATTAATATAGCTTTGATGTAGAGACAATTGTATTACATTTCTGTTAACACAGGTGACGACATTTCAGCGAAATATTATAGAACTTAATCCTTTGATCCGGATTCTCGATTGTAATACCATTTTTACATTTACTTTCTGGAATACCAGTTTTATCTCAATTGTGTTTTTTCCCGATTGTGGAGTTTGATATTTCCTGGTTAAGTGTCACAAATGGAGCACTGGGATAAAAAATATAGCCGGAGTACGTGCATGTCAAGTGCGCTTCATTTATCCTGAATATTAAAAGGATTACCTCCGTATCGACGTTTCTGTTTTAAATTTCACAGAATTCATTTTACCCCTGTCGTGAATCACTTTCAAAGGACCGACTGCAGATGATTGAGACCTTACCTGAAACAGAAAGAGAGTGCAAAAATTAGATTCAGCTCGTATAATTTATCAGATATGGCTTAAAGAATTTTAAAAAGTTTTAAGATAGCAGGGATCACAGGATACAGGGTTTGTATAAAAAGTATCGGGAAAAGTTTCGGAAAAATAGATTCATTTCAGATATTGCTACAAAACCCTAAAATACTTCAAAGTACATCCCTTGAACGTCGACACACTTTTGCCAGCGGCTTTTCCACGACTCGAAGGCTCCCTGATAGGCGGATTCCGGAAGGTCCTTAAGGGTTCGCGTGCAAGCTTTTTTGACAGCACTTAGGGTCCCATGGTGGTGTCCTTTGAGGGAGGATTTCACTTTTGGGAATAGAAAAAAGTCTGCTGGGGCCAAGTCGCGACTGTAAGGCGGTTGGGGAATCCTCGCGATGCCCTATTATGTTAGGTAGTCGGTCACCTTGGAGCACGTGTGAAATTGGAAATTGCATCCTGACAATGCACCCAGCCACACCTGCTCCAAGGTGACCGACTACCTGGCGCAAAATGGCGTCGCGACGATTCCCCAACCCCCTTACAGTCGCGACTTGATCCCAGCAGACTTTTTTCTATTCCCAAAAGTGAAATCCTCCCTCAAAGGATACCACCATGGGACCCCAAGTTCCGTCGAAGAAGCTTGCACGCGTACTCTTAAGGACCTTCCGGAATCCGCCTACGAGGGAGCCTTCGAGTCGTGGAAAAGCCGCTGGCAAAAGTCTGTCGACGCTCAAGGGATGTAATTTGAAGAATTTGAAGGTTTTGTAGCAATATCTGAATTAAATCTATTTTTGCGAAACTTTTCCCTATACTTTTTATACAAACCCTTTAAGACCTCAGGTCCATGTTAGTGCAAAAATCAAACCACGTCAAAGGTGAACACCTTAAGCCTAAACGATACCCTACTTTAATCTCCTAGGACGTTTTCTTTGTCCCTTCTTTTAGACACCAATCTGGATCCTGTCTGCGAGAATATAAAAGTCAATGGCGTTTCATCTTCTCAAGAACTCCTTTAAATAAGAGGCTCTTGGTAAGATCGTTTGTCGGCACATTATGCTTATCTACCTGCGCACATGGTATTCCACCTACCTGTTCCGGGGTTCAGATTTTTTTTCTAGCGAATAATGTCCCGGCCATAAAAAAAGGGTCGCGAAAGGAGGGAGCGTCGCCGCGAGGCAAAGGTAGCGGATTTGAAATAATTAGCATAACGAGGTGACGCCTCGCATGCGCCAAGTTACGCAAAATGATACCTAGGTGAGGGTGGGTTCTCCAATTTCAAAACCCGCAAAATGGGAGGGACTAGAAAGGATGACAGCAGCTAACCGCCCCTTAGTAAACCCATCTCGTATTACTAATTTATTATTAGACGTCGCGAGTTTACCCCCCGTTAGCGACCGGATTTTCTCCCTTGTACACCTATAAATGTAGCTTATGTAACCTCTCCAAGGGTGTGGGGTCGACGTTAATTGTGACTTGCCTGTGGTCTTTCTTAATTGAAATCGCTCTAAATAACCTCGTATCAAGTGGAGTTGATCAGCAAACATTGCTCAACGACCTTATTAATTATATTTATCCGTAATTTGTGTGCAGTCCATCAACACAATTTATATTTAATTTGGCAATGTACACGAAGGTGTATTTACTCTTTTCATTATTCTCATTAATGAGTTTGAATTTGTTATTGAAGGTGAATTCTGAATTCTAGTTTAATTAATTTTGCTGCAGTAATTCGTTTATAAAATGCTCATACATTTCCTCTCATCTATCAAATTAATCCGTTATTATCGGATTTTTAATTTACCGTATAGCATATTCCCAATTGGAAAATTCGATACTAATGAGAGTATAAAAATACATTATCTTAATAGGTTATGGGCCCATAATCTTTGAACATAACAGGATGCTACAGGTTTTAAGGGAAATAAAAAGAGCGATCTGAGACCTGAAAATGTCTTGGAAGTTTTTTTTTTAAATATCTTTGAGAAGCCAAATGTAGCTGAAGGAAATCCCAGTAATAAAAGTGGGCCGGTTAAAGGCAGGGAATTTAAGTTCTATTCAGAAAATTACGTTCAGTTGGACCTCAAGCGTCCGGAAGCGATCGCGAATGGAGAATCATTTCGCAATCTCGTTTAATTAAAATCTGATTCAAAGTTTTCCAGCGTCGGCACTCGCGCCTTCTTTAAGTGGCAGGTGTGGTTAATGCATCAGCAAAAGAGTTTAACCACCACTTCTGCCCCATCAACCCCAACCGCGAACTCTTTCTCTTTTTCGCACTTCTTTCCCTTCCTTCCCTTCTCTCCTATCCCATTCTATCCCAACCCAACAGCCACCCACTCAACTCCCGCTCATCCAACACAACCGTTTTCACCCCCCCCCCCCCCCCCCACATATCTCCCCCATCCATCCATTCTTTTCTATTCTAAGGCTCTTTTTTTACACCAAAAGCGAGATGCCTTGCCAGTGTCGATTTCCTCTTTTTGATAAGGGTTATAGTCAATAATGCAATAAAAGTGGGAAAAAGTGGATATAAGAGTGGGTAGATTAAAGAATAGGAAGTTCATGGATCTTTTTTTTCTGCTGGGAAAATTAATCTCGTTTTTGTTCGAGGATAGTATTAGGGGAAATTTGACGCTGAAGATTAGTGAGAAGCGTGAAATGCTCTCCTAACAGGGGAAATAGGGTGATTTATCACGAAAATATGGGAATCATAGGGGAATAAATTCTTTCAAATATAATTCATGTGGGTTCTAAATTTCTAATATGTCAAGTGAAAGTTTATTGCATTTTCAACAGAATAGTTGAATTTTCTACCAAAAGAAATTAATTTTCAACAAAAGAGTTGAGTTTTCAAGCTAAAAATCATTTTTTTTTTGTTCGAAAAAATTTGACTTTCAAACTTGAGAAGATGAATCTTCAACAAGAGACTTGAACTTTTAGGCAAGTAAGATTTTTGAGTCAAGCAAAAAAGGTCAAGAAATTTTTGAATTTTGAACCCAAAAAGACGAATTTTCTACAAAACAGTTTAATTTTTACCAAAAAAGTTACTTTTTAACAAAATTGGTGCATTTTAAAACAAACAGTTAAATTTTTTAACAAACTTTTAAAATATCTAGCCAGAAGAATGAATTTTCTACAAAACAATTGAATCCTCAATTAAGAAAGATTAATTTTCAAACAAACAGTTGAATTTTCCACCAAAAATGATTTAGTTTCCACCCAAAAAGATAAATTTTTAACAGAGAAGATGAATTTTTTATCCAGAAATATGAATCTTTAACAAGAAATTTAATTTACAACCAAATAGTTAATTTTTAACAAAACAAAATTATTTTGGACCAAAAGAGATTAATTTTCAACCCAAAAAGATGAATTTTCAACGAAGAAAATAAATTTTTCACCCGAAAATAAGATTTTTCAACAAAAAGTTGATTTTCAACCAAATAGTTGAATTTTCTTCAAAAAGTATTGAATTTTCAACCCAAAAAGATGAATTTTCAACCAAGATGAATTTTTTTTTACAAAAAAAAAATACAAATTTTGAACAAATTACAAGAATTTTCAACCAAATAGATGAATTTTCAAGCAAACAGTTTTATTTTTAACCAAAAGAGATGAATTCTCAACCAGAACCAATTAGTTTTCAATCATACGGTTGCATTTGAAAAAAATGGAAATTTCTGCCAAAAGGGATAAATTTTCAACCTACAAATATTAATTTTCACCCAAAAAAAAAAAATTTTCAACTGAAAATATAATTTAGAAAAAAAAAGTTCATTTTGAACCAAATAGTTGAATTTTCTACAAAAATTGTTGAATTTTTAACCCAAAAAGGTGAATTTTAAAATAAAAAGGACCCATTTAGAAACAAAAACATAATATTTATATTTTCACTCAAAGAGATAAATCTTCAACTAAAGAAGTAATTTTTTAACAAAGTAATTTCTCAAATCAAAAAGACAAATTTTCAAGAAAGAAATGATTTTTTAGTTAAGAAAGAAAAAAATTAATCCAAACTGTTGAATTTTCAAGTTAAACAGACGTATTTCCTAAAAAACAGTTAAAGTTTCAAATTGAAAATATCAATTTTCGAAAAAATAGTTTTTAACCAAATAGTTGACTTTTTAACAAAATAATTGAATTTTCAACAAAATAATCAAAATTTTAACCGAGAGATATTCCTGAAAGAAATATTTATTTTGCAGCCACTTTGATCCAAAATTAATTTAAGAAAACTTAAAAGAAAATTTTTTTTCCCCCTTTTAAAGCTCAGGATCCTTATTAGTCGTATCTATTATATTCAACACATTGCTACCAAACTAAAAAAAAAATATTATTTAAAAACTGCTATTTGAGTCGTGTTTAATGAATTTTATTTATTTAAAAAATTTCGAAAAATGTAATTTTTCATACTTGATAACAAAACATCAATTGTTTTCAAAAAAGCTTCTATTATTTTCATGTTGTACTTAAAATCGTAAAATACTCGCTAGCCATCCCGGAAAAATATTCACTGTGAATTTAAAAGGGCTGTAAAATATTTATTGTTTTTTTTTCTATTCTAAATGTGTCGGAATGTTGGAAAATACTGGCAGCTTTTAAGTAATTGAATTGATTTTCAAGTATTTAAATTTAGAAGCGTGTTAACTTGTCGAACATTGAATATTTGAAGCATTCCAGTATCATTTTTAAAATTTTTAGAAAATGACCATGACTCGTTTAGGCGGTGTACCGATCCATGACTCGTTTGGGCGGAGTACCGCGAATGGGCGGTGTACCATGCCCGGCTGTAGCTTGTATTAACCACTGCCGGAAATTTTCGCCTACTTTATTTAAAAATGAAAGCCTTTGTATTAAAAAAAAATTAATTATAATTAAAAATTATTCCTCACGTTTTTAAATCTAATTTTAGAATTCTCGCTTTCAATCATTTTTGTTTAAAATTTTTATTGAACTCGTTTTTATGACAGTTGTGATTTTGTGCGGGATAAGTTATTGCAGGAAGTCGTAAGAAAACCTTTCTTTTCACTCTCGTGCGTGTAATAAAAATGGTAGCCTCTTACGACTTATAACCTCGTTTTACGACTGTATTGTGGAAGGATACGAATAAAAAATCCAGCAGAATCGAAGCTGTTTAGTGCTCATAATGCTGTTTAAAAATAGATTTTTACCAAAACGGAAATTCACTTTAAAAGTGAAATTAAAATTTTTTATTAAAAAATGGCGAATCTATTTCTGGCGAGCAGTTGAGCAATTTTAAGAGCCTCAATTATTGCTTGAAAGTTGTTTCGAGGAGAGAATAAAATTGTTAAAGAGACACCGAGTAGGTTCTTCTGCCAATACAGGCTGCTCTGGACCAAGTCATAAAATTATATGAGGCAAATTATACTGTTTGCGTGCTCCATAAACACTGTAGTTGTGATTCATTGCGTACCTGATGGACATTCAGAGAAGTCATTATTTCCAGAAAGTGCAAAAAGAGAGGGAAATTATTCATTTGGATTCAGAAAAGAAAGGTACATCAAAATTCAGTTTTTTTCCATGGAAATGATAAAAAAAATTAATACACTGGAACCTGGAATTAAGAACCCCGGATTTACGATATTCTTAGAATTGATGTCCTCGGCAATTTGATGATGCGGGGACCGGGGAACAAGAGAGGAATGGTTGAAAGGAGAGCTTGAATGCTCAGTCAAGCGTGACGAAGAGCATGAGGGTCGCACTTTTAGAGCGTTAGTTGCATCAGGTTGCGTCATGCGTCCAAATTCAACAGAAATGGTTCACGCGGCCCTGAATGTTTACGTTTAGAGTCCCAGGACTTAGGATCAAGGCCACTGCAAGCCATGCTCGAAACTGTTCTTAATTCCAGGTTTTAGTGTACAAGAATTGACGGTCTTTATCCTATTCCCTTTTTTTTCACCTTTTTAAAAATAATTCCTCTTTTTCCCGTTTTCAAACATTTTTTCTTTTTTTTTTCGCTTAAATTCGAACTGAATTAATAGAACCCAATAAGAAAATCCAACTATTTTTGGTTGCAAGTTCATTCTTTTAAATTGAAAATTCAAATATATTTTTGGTTAAGAATTTATCTCCTTTGGTTAAAAATTCTACTATTTCGTTGAAAATTTAATTGTTTTGTTGAAAATTTAACAATTTTCTAAAAATCATCTTTTTTGGTGAAAAAATTCAACTACTTGTTTGAAAGTTGAACCAATTAGTAAAAAATTCCTTTTATTGGTTAAACATCTTTTTTTTCAATTTGTTGTTTTCTTTTTATTTGAAAATTACGTTTTTTAACTGAAAATTTAACTATTGAATTTTTGGCTGAAAATTGATCTTTTTAGTTGAAAAGAACTATCACATTTTTCGTTAAAATTTCATATTTTTCGGTTTAATATTCAACTAGTTAGTTTAAAGTTGAACTACTATGTAAAATTAATTTTATTGGTTGAAGATTCAACTAATTTGTTGAAAATTCTTTTTTTTTTGGTTAAAAATTAATTACTTTAATTTAAAAGTAATTTTTGCAACTGAAATTTTAAATATTCCCTTTTTTGTTAAAAATTGATGGTTCTTAGTTCCGAATTCAATTATTAAATTGTCCATTGACACTTCATCTTTTTTGGTTGAAAAATCAAATACTTGGTTGAAAATTACATTCTTAAATGAAAATTCATTAGATTTTTCAACAAAAAATATAAAATTTCAATAAAATAGTTGATTTTTCAACCTAAAAATATGAATTTTTCAACTAAAAAGTTGATTTGCGAACAAACAGTTGAATTTTCAAATGAAATGACTCTTGAAACAAACAAAATTAATTTTTTGTAAAATGGTTAAATTTTCAACCAAAGAGATGAATTTTCAACTAAAATTATAAATCTTTGAAAAAATGAATTTTCAACTAAAAAAGATAAATTTTCAACCAAAAATAGAATAGTTTAATATATAGTTTAAAATATTAACTTTCAACCAAAAATGAAACGCATTTTGAACAAAATAGTTAAATTTTCAACCAAAGAGATAAATGTTCAACAAAACAAAAATTAATTGGTAATAAGTTACAGTTTAATTTAAACAGAAAATACGAATTTGCAATAAAATAGTTGAATCCTCAACCAAAACAAATTAATTTTTAACCAAAAATTGTATTTTTAACCAAGAAGCTGAAATTTCTACAAAGAGAAAATTTTGCAAAATGACTCGAATTATTACTAAAATTCAAAAAATCTAGACCTCTAATTAGCTTTTGAAATGAATTGAATTTTTCCTCAAATTAAAAAAAAATCTGCATAAACTTCTAAACCTTCTAAATATATTTAAAATGATTCATATTTTTCCTGAATCAAACAAAAAATTCTGCATAATAAAAAACATTACTTTAAAATCTTCAGGATTTTCTTTTACAATTTGGGAAATCTTTTGAAATTTAAAAAAACATTCTAGTAAAATTAATTTTTTTTTTAATTAAAAAAAATCATTTTAAATTTCACCGGAAATCATGAGAAATCTTTTTTATTACCTTGAAACCTTTCGAAATTCGTAAGAAGCTTCTAAACTTTTTATTCGAAATCTTCAAAAATCTACATTTTGCTTTACATTTTTTTAAAATGTCTGAAAATGTTTGAAACGTTTCCAAATCTTCTCAAGAATAAAATTATTTTGGAATCCTTCCAAACTTCTAAATATCTTTTTAAATAATTCAGTTTTCCTAAAAACGTTATGAATCCTGCAAAATAAAAAAAAACTTTAAAATCTACTCTTTATTTTCTAAAGTTCCGTTCCACCCCGATTAAGTGCGTAGCCCATTCCACCACTGGAAACGTTTTTTTTTTCTTTTTTCTTCTTTGGCATATTTTGAAATCTTGAACACCTAAAATTTAGCCTTTAAAATAAAACCTAACTGATTCAAGCTTTAATGTACCCTATTTATATTTTCTCAAGTTTCGTTCCACCTTGATAAAGGGCGTCGCCCAGTCCGACGCTGAAATCGTTTTTTTTTCTACTTTTTTCTTCTTCAGCATATTCTGAAATTTTCTACTCTTAAAATTAATCCTTTGAAATGAAACCTAACTCTTTTAAGATTTATTGTACTCTATTTCTATTTTCTAAAGTTTCGTTCCAACCTGATAGAGGGCGTAGCCTAGTTAGAAGCGCGAATCGCTTTTTTACTTATTTATTTCTTGACACAATTGAAATCTTTAAATCTTAAAATAAATCCTTTAAAATAAAACCTAAATCAAGTTTAAAGTAGTATATTTATATTTTCTAAAGTTCCGTTCCACCAAGATTAAGTGCGTAGCCCAATCCACCGCTGGAATCGTTTTTTTTCTTTTTTCTTCTTTGGCATATTCTGAAATCTTCAACTCCTAAAATTAAGCCTTTAAAATAAAACCTAACTGATTCAAGCTTTAATGTACCCTATTTATATTTTCTCAAGTTTCGTTCCACCTTGATAAAGGGCGTCGCCCAGTCCGACGCTGAAATCGTTTTTTTTCTACTTTTTTCTTCTTCAGCATATTCTGAAATTTTCTACTCTTAAAATTAATCCTTTGAAATGAAACCTAACTCTTTTAAGATTTATTGTACTCTATTTCTATTTTCTAAAGTTTCGTTCCAACCTGATAGAGGGCGTAGCCTAGTTAGCCACTCGAATCGCTTTTTTACTTATTTATTTGTTGACACAATTGAAATCTTTAAATCTTAAAATAAATCCTTTAAAATAAAACCTAAATCAAGTTTAAAGTAGTCTATTTATATTTTCTAAAGTTCCGTTCCACCAAGATTAAGTGCGTAGCCCAGTACACCGCTGGAATCGTTCTTTTTTCTTTTTTCTTCTTTGGCAAATTCTGAAATCTTCAACTCCTAAAATTAAGCCTTTGAAATAAAACCGAATTCATTTAAGATTTATTTTACTCTATTTATATTTTCTAAACTTTCGTTCTACCCTGATAGAGGGCGTAGCCTAGTCAACCACTTGAATCGCTTTTTTACTCATTTATTTGTTCACACCCTTTGAAATCTTTAAATCTTAAAATAAATCCTTCAAAATAACATTAATGAAGTTTAAAGTAATCTACTCATATTGCCTAAAGTTCCGTTCCACCCTGACAAAGGGCTACGCCCAGTCCGCGATGGGAATCGATTATTTTTAATGCTTTAAAACATTCCAATTTATATTTTCGATAGAATTTCAAAGTGTCACGTTTCTGCCGGGGAAATGTAGCAAACGGGACGAAAGTTGTCGTTAAGGGTGAGTCCACACAGACATTAAAGCAATAATCATATAAAGTAGCGAATCCCAACGTGGTCACCGGATGGCCCTTTAGGGGTAGCAGTGGTTTGCAGTTTGTTAGTCGAAACTGCTGTCAGTAGCACTTCGACAACTCGAGGACGAAAAGGCTCCGTCCATTCTACCTTAGAATCCAGGTCACGTGACTATCATTCTTCAGCCATTCTTAAAATGAGTCTCATTAGAGTCTTCTTCGGGTTGGATAAAAAATGACCCGCCTCCGCAAATTCTCCACGTAATCGACGTACGGTACCACCGTTGAATAAAAAAAAAGTTACCACCCGTCTACTTTGACTAAGTCTGAGGCTTTTAAGACTCCTCTACTTTATGCGTCCCCTCCCAGGAAGATTTTGCAACTTTATGAGAAAATGGAAATTATACTTAGAATCCTTGTAGGCAGGGAAAATAACCGCCCACCTTTAAAGATCTAATATTCATATTATTCAAGAGTGTTACAGACTTCAGAGCCCAAAATGCCAGCTCTCGAAACGGGGGAAATAGGGTGATTTTTCATGAAAATAGGTCAATAAATTCTTTTAAATAAAATTAATATACACGTATTTTATTTAGACTGAAAATAGTTGAGTTTTCAACCAGAAAAGATTAATTTTCTTATACCAGAAGAGATTAATTTTTAACGAAAGAGTTGCAGTTTTTACAAAATTTTGAATCTTCATGCAAAAAAGATGAATTTTTATAGAAGACAGTTGAATTTTTAAGCAAGAAAGATTAATTTTTGATTCAAAAGGACGAATTTTCTATCCCAAAAGACGAATTTTTAACAAAGCAGTTTTGAATTCTAGACCAGGAAGATGAATTTTCAACCATTTTATTAAATTTTTATTAAAATAGTTGAATTTTTAAACAAAAAGTTGAAATTTGAACTAAATAGTTGATTTTTTAAACCCCAAAAGACGAATTATAAACCAAAAATATTACTTTTAAAAACATACTTGTATTTTCAAAAAAATAGTTGAGATTTCAACTAAAAAAGATAAATTTTTAAACCAAAAATGGAAAAGTTAGATTTTCAGTGAAAACAAAAATTAATTTTCAACAAAGAAAAAACGAAAAGTCAAGAAAGAAAAAAAGTTCAAGAAACAAGCTAAAAGACGAATTTTCTGTAAAACAATAAAATTTTCAACCCGAAAATATGAATTTTGTAACAAGAAAAATAAATTTTTAACAAATTAAGTCAACTTTTACCTAAATAGTTAAATTTTAAATTAAAAAAGATCAATTTTCAACAAAACAGTTAAAGTTTCAACCGAAAAGATAAATTTTCAATTAAAATGATGAATCTTCAACAGGAATTTTCAGTTAAAAAAATTAATTATTACCCAAAAAAAAAGCATTTTCAACCAAGGGTATGAATTTTCCAACCAAAAAGACGAATTTTCCAAAAATGAATATTTTTCAGTCAAAAAAGAGAAAGGTTCATCAAAATTGTTTAAATTTTCAAGCGAAAAGATAAATTTATACATTTTCTTTAAAAAAGGTGAATTTTAAATCCGAAAATATGAATTTTCACAAAAAAATAGCGTTTTCAACAAAAAAGGGGAAACTTCAAACCAAGAAGATTATTTTTCTATTAAATAAAACGAATTTTTAACAAATAAAATAAATTGTTAACAAATTAGATCGACTTTTACCAAAGTAGTTGAATTCTGAACTCAAAAAGATCAATTTTCAACAAAATAATTAAAGTTTCAAGCAAAGAGATGAAGTTTCAACTAAAATGACGAATCTTTAACTGGAATAGTTAAATTTTCAGTTTAAAAAATTAATTTTTACCCCAAAAAAATTCCAACCACAGGGACGGATTTTTAACTAAAAATGATGAATCTTCTATTTAAAAAAAATGATTTTTTCATAAAGCGCTTCAATCTTCTACCAAGTAGTTCAATTTTTAACTAAAAATGATACACTTTCAACGGATAATTTAATAGTTGATATTCTAACCAAAAAATATTTTAATTTTGAATTAAACCAAAAAGGATGATTTTCAACCAAAAAGGAGACTAACAAAATTGTTGAATTTTCAATTATATAATAAAATTTTTTACTAAAAATATAATCGTCAGAAGGCAGCAAATGCAAAAAAAAAGAAATAGAAATCGAAATACAAGGCAAATAAATTACTAACCCTGACCAATAAAAATTCCCTTATTTTTTTCCTGATTTCCAGGTTTTCCCTGACCTACATCCATCCTGGTCCGTCCGTCAGTCGTACTTTTTTCCCGGAGGGGAAATAAGGGAATGGGAATTAGGAGATGGGAACTGATGGAGGGGAGGAAAAACGAAGGGATGGGAGGGGAAGGGAAGTTTAGGAGAGAAGTAGGAGAAAAGGGGACGAGAAAGGAGGGTAGAAGGGGTGCAAAGGTGAATTAGGGGATGAGAAATATGAGAGGAGAAGAACGAGAGGTGGAATAAAAGAGGAGATAAGTGAGGGGATCAGAGTATAGGAGGGGAGTTAGCTAGAGGGAAGTGAAAGAAGGGGAACTATGAGAATAAAAAGGATGCAGAAGATGGTAAGTGATCAAAGGAAAGGGAAAGTAAAGAAAGGAAAGTGGAAAAGATGGTCTGAGAAGTAGAAGAGGAGAGGGAAATTAGGAGAGAGTGGGAGAGGATGTAGAGGATGAGAAAGCAGAGCAAGTAGAGAGAAGGTAAATTAGAGGGGAAGTATAAGAGGCGTAATAGAGGGGACACATAAGGGGATGCGAGTAGCAGGGGGGAGTTATGGGAAGGTATGTTGAAATAGGATCGAATAGAATCCGACAGGATAGAAGAGTAGAGAAGAAAGTGTGGGAAGTGATAGGGGACGGAAGGAGATTTGAACAACTGAAATACTAATAGGGAGCAAATTTCTCCTTGAAAGTTTGAACTTGAAAACTTGAATCACCAGTAAGATTCGTTGAAAATCGGGGAACAAGGGAATAATAGGCTAAACCCTTTGAGCAATTTTTACCAATAGTCCTTTGGGAAATACATGAAAACACATTACGCTAACTGAGTATGTCTTACATTTCCAATTTTCCACGTGATCTCCCTTAACCCCTAAAACCAGATTCATGGACACGTATACCAATACAGACGTAGAGAACAATATTCAACATCTCGTCGTTCCGATCGACTTAATTATCTCGCGGCTCATAAGGAATTCCCTTCACTCAGTCTGCATCTTCGATCCCTCGCACGTAATTCCGGTGGAGCAACTATTCGCAGTATAGTCTAGTCCCCTCGGGATCTTGGAGAACAGCCCTGACTAGATATTCGCGTACGTGATCTTCACTATTCCGATCAAATTCCTGATTTTTTCCCCCCGTTTCTGGAATTTTCGGGTACGAAACTACTGGACCTTCCGGTCAAGTAATCAGAGCAGACTCTAGAATCTTCCTTGGGTGGATTTAAGGTCTAACCGTTGGGCAAATTGACATTCGAGCGCTGATCAAGAAAGAAAGGAGCGAGGAAAATACGTTCCTTCGATGGCATTTCTGATGGTTCCTGTAACCTCCCATGAATCTTTCATCCGTGGAGCGTACGATCCTCTCGAAATTCGCGATGAGAGACGAATCTTGCTTATCTGTCAGCATAGTCAGCCAGTATCGACAGCTTCGTTCAGTACGTGTGGATATTGATAATGGGATTTTCAGGAGCTAAAGGCGTTTTTTTAAAATTATTATAACATTTATTAGTCGAAAGACGAGACTATAAGTGGAGTAGTATTAGAAATGCTTTTTAGAATACTTCAAATTATAAATTGCTGAGTCTAGAAGGTTTGAATTTGAAATCCTAAATCACCACGAAGATTTGTTGAGAATCGGGAAAACCCGGGAATTATTTTCTGAGTTTAGAGTGGACACCCTGATATACTTGAAAAGGATATAAGCTAAAAACATGGACTTGGTTATGTCCGTTCAAATCCGATTCGAATACGTTGGGGGGTCTTCAGAAATTGGAGGGTCAGGGTATTCTACTAGGAATGATGGTTTTCCTGGAGTTCGACCCAGGACACCAAGACTCATCGTTCATTCATGGGGCATTTACCCAGTATCCCGTAAAGCCATCTCGCCCTCCATTTCTCCATAGCCGCTTCTTACATCATTCTCTTGTCCTACGAAATGAATCGGGATCAGAAAGATATAGTACTCTCCGTTGGGATTCATTCCTGCGTAGCCAGCAAATCCTCGTATTTGGAGGATATATAATTATTGCAAGAGGAAGTGATAATCTCTCGAGAACTTATCTTCGATCCTCTTAATTCTCCCTTTTGAGAAAAAACATGTTATACGGGCGATGCCCATTTGATCCCCGACTACCTGCTTCCTCTATCCCCCACTACCCAACTTCCCCTCACGTGGCTAAGGGATCGCCAGATTGCTGCCACTGATTATATTTCTAATTTACTAATTGGGGTAGAGAGAGCAGGTAGACGGCGACCAAATGGGCATCGTCCAAAATACGAGGGCGATGCCTATTGGATCGCCATCTACCTGCTTCGCTATCCCAATTAGTAAATTAGAAATATAATCAGTCGCAGCAATCTGGCGATCCCTTAGCTACGTGAGGGGAAGTTGGGTAGTGGGGGATAGAGGAAGCAGGTAGTCGGGGATCAAATGGGCATCGCCCGTATCAGTGGAACCACCAAAAAACTTAAAGATTTCGAATATAATACTTCTAATTGACTAACAGCAAAATTAAATTTGTTTTAATGGTTCCTACTTAATTCCTCATTGAGTAAAAAGGACCCCCACTGGTAAGGGCCGACGGCAGCATCCTGGCCTGGTGAGGGGAACTTGGGTAGTGGGGGTAGAGAAAGCAGGTCAAGCCCAAAAATACGATCTTACAGTCCTTAAATGAAATACTTTCGAATGGATAAAAGTCTCAAAGTAAACTTCGAAGGTACTCAATGCTAATGAGAGGCTTCATTAAGTCCCTAGCAAAGAGATTCTCGATCGTATCACTCGTGCAAGTGAACACTCGAGCTGTAATTACGCACTAATTTACAGCTCCTGTCGACTGAAAAATTCCAACTCTTGGGGAACGAAATTTATTGAATAAATCACCACCCGAGTTTGGAAAACTAGCTTCCATAATCTGTACTCTTGTTAAATAGAGACTAATTAGTTGGCTGATGGAAATGTGTTATCAGCTTGTCATCTTCCACGACGTGTTGCTGGCAGGTGACGAGAGGTTAATGGGAAGTTAAAGACAGATAATTGCTATTGAAGGATGAGTACTGATTATTATAATTGAACTATCTAGCACACTATTATCAGACAATAGTTGATTAGAAAAATATATTGTACGAAGGGAGCAAAATTGAGAAACGTAATCCAAACTTTTGATGTGATATACTTCTACCCTATTTTTCTTAAATTTTCAAAGTAATGGTTTAATTACGCGACCCGATGAACTTTCAAAGACATAAAACGTTTATTTCTCAAAGTCACTCTTCGTCTTTCTCATACTCGAGTTTCCCGGAACAAGCAGAAAACTCCTTCAGGCAGTCCTATCTAGCGTGTGTTTGCTCGTCTTTTTGTTCCAGCCGCATTCCGAGTGTCCCTGATTTAAAGCTTTGACTGTCTAACTCTAAAGCCAACACTCCCTTTTTACCTTCACAGAAACCACCTTTCACCTTCCTGTCCAACTTTGTAAAGTAAAAAGGAAAGGAAAGGACAGGTTCTGAAGGAGTCAATTTTTTACCTAAAAGGGTTCAAAATTTTTCAAATTTTGCCCCTCCAAAAATTCTAAAAATTTAATAAAAAGGCAGAAGAGAGAGATGCTTAAAAAGGTATTCACTCACCAAGAAAATGACTAAAAGAGTGAATTTACTGCACATACCTGAAACAGAAAAACAAGAGTTGATTAGTTAACAAGTCAGGGAATAAGGTGATTTATCATGAAAATTGGAGAATAAATTATTTTAAATACAATTAATGGATCAGCATGTATTTTG
>CAKNYM010052870.1:486092-499891 GCA_932195095.1 Andricus curvator
ATTTAGGAACAGAGCCGCGTTTCTTAGTGCTTCTTATTTATTATCCCAAATTTTCAACTCGATGTGGCTATTCGTGTAAGGATAAGTTTACAAATAAAAAAAGTGTCGGTAAGGTAGGAATCTGGTCACGTGGCCCACTTATTGATAAAATTGATTAATTTTCAACTTATTATAATGTCCATTCATATATTTTTATAAGTTATATAACAAAAACTTCTTTACTTATTTAATTAGATATAAATACATACGGCGGTCTTGCGACCACAGGTCCATATTAGTGCAAAAATGAAATCACGTTCATACTTAAAGGTTAATAATGCTCACAGTGGAATTTAAATACCCCAAAGAATTTCGAATTGTATGTCTCGTGAAGGAAAGAATGGAGGTATTTGTGAGTTGTGGGTGGGCAACTACTTGACATTTCAGATCGCGTGCGGTCTCTCCTTAACTTTTGCCCCGTTTGCGTTTTTAGAACACAAAATATTTTTCTCTTTTTCTTCCATTTTCTTCCCAAAAATGCTTCTTTCAAAATAGGTTTCAGGAAATCAGACTGTAAAAATCAGATCAACTCAATTTCAGTCATCTGCTTAATCGATTACTTAAGAATTTTCTGTAGAACTTTTTATTAAGTTTTTTTCAAGGAGTCAAAGATGAGAAACATCAGAGTTGACAAATTAAATTTAAATTTTCATTTCTTAGTTTAACTGAACATTCCAGAAAATTCTGTTTTTATGATTGTATAAATTTATGGTAAAAACAATAGTGAACCGCATTTGGACCCCTGATTCGGACATGCGGTCGCAAGACCGCACCATGCCCGTCTCTCGACTGATGTAAAAAATTATTAATAAGAAAAGTTGATAAAATAGATTAACTTCTTGCTTATTCCAATCTCCCTTCATATACTTGTGAAAGATAAGAAAAAACTTCTTTACTTATTTGATTAGATATAAATAAGAGCGGTCTTGCGATCTCGGGTCAATGTTAGTGCAGAAATGAAATCATGTCCATGAAGATTGAAACGGACAAAAATGTACACATTATTATGAGTAGAAGCTTTTTACAAAATTAAGTTTAAAAAAATTATTTCAATTTTAAAACTGTCGATAATATCAGGGTGGCGGTTCGGCGGACGATTTCGAATTCCCGAGTTTTCCCGGTTGTTTTTCAATTTTCCCGGTCAACTAAAAGTAACATATTCATATTTGACGCAAAACGCAAACATTTATTTTAATTCATGACAAAATACGTGAATTTTTAACACAATAGTTGAATTTTCAACTAAAAAAGACAAATTTTCATTCAAATTGTTGAATTTTGAACTAGAAAAGATCAATTTTCAATAAAAAATGGAACAGTTAAATTATAAGTTGAAGAAATTAATTTTCAACCAAACTGATGAATTTTCAACTAAAATGATGAATCTTCAACTGGAATAGTTGAATTTTATGCCAAAAAGGTGAATTTTTAACCATGAAAATTAATTTTCTACAAAAAAGACGAATTTTGCACAAAGTACAGAAATTTTCAAACAAATAGTTTAATTTTTAAATGCAAAATATCAATTTTCAACCAAATAGTTGAATTTTCACCAAAAAAAGATGAATTGATTTTCAACAAAGTAGTTATATTTTCAACAACAAAAATTAATTTTTAACAAAAGGGTTTAACTTTTAACCAAGTAATTGAATTTTTAAATAAAAAAATAAAAATTCACAACGAAAAATGTAAAAAAAAATTTCTATTATAATTCAGAAATATTTGTTCTTTGAAATACTACTTCTACTCAAAAACTGCTTGAAGTACTTTCTTCATCTAAAATTTAGAAGAGGGAAATTTCAAATTGTGACGAATTCTGATTTGGAAGAGGGATTTTTTTAAATTCCTTTCTTCTAAATCCGAATTATAATTCTTTAAAAAATGCCCGTTTCATGTAAAAAAATTTCCTGCTCCAAGTGAAATTATATGGACGTGCGGTCTCGCAGACCGCACGGACAGTTAATAAAATTGACTAATTTCCTACTTATTCCAATCTCCCTTCATATACTTGTATAAGTCAGCTAACAGAAACTTATTTACTTATTTAACTAGATATAAATATATACGGCGGTCTTGCGACCGCAGGTGCATGTTAGTGCAAAAATGTAATCCCCTCCATACTTAAAAGTTAAAACGGTCAAAAATGTACACATTATGATTAGATGCTTTTAAGATTGAAAAATTACAAAATTAAATAAAAAAAAAAAGAATGTTAATTTTAAAACAGTCGGAAATGTACTAAAAAATGACACCTGAATAATAAAGTGAATCAACTTATTTTATCTGTCTGCTTCAAAAGAATATAAATTTTGTCCACAATCCTATTAAGATTCATACTTTTGAAGAATTATAAAAAATCACTTAACTTATATATAAATAAAAATATATTAAATGGAATAATAATTCTTTGGATTCAGACCAAGTAAAAATGATAATGGTTTCAAAATTAAAATGATATAAGGCAGGACCAGAAATGAATGATTCTATTCTATTTTTATTCGAACTTTCTTACGAAATATGATGATTTAATAAAAAGTGAAACACCCACGCAGTATGACTAAAGATTACTCCTACGCCGGATGCTTTAAATTTGAACCACGTGTTCTGAATTACTTTAAATTTCATTTCCACGCACATCCTTCAGTATTTCGGCATTTATTACCCTAGAAATAATTTTTTAACTCAACGGAATGTTTAACAATAAAAAATCGTAATTTACGGATACATTTGATCCTCTTTTACTTACAGAAGCATGCTATCAACAATTTTAATTAAAACGTATCCAGACGGAGATAAAAATTGTAATTTAACTGGATACGCTTTTATTGATATGTGAAATGAAATGTTTATTCAGTAGATGGGAACTTTTATTTTTTTAGCACAAATTTCTTGTTTAATAGATAGAAACTGTTTTTATTATTAGTATCGTTCTTGAATCTGCAAATTAATATCAAAAGATTGAAAATTCTGCTATCGAAGTAAAAAATTATCAAGATTCAAAATTTTGTGAATGTAGAATTAACAACTTAATTCTATACCGAACTTATTATTATTAACCTACAAAATGTCAGGAAAAATGAAAAAAACTATGCATGCGTGACACATGCGAGGTTTCGTTGCACATGCGGTGACCGATTTCAAACTTCACAGACCTATTATTTACATGAAATAATAATGAATAAAAATAGATGTTAATTACCCATCAAATATAATTTAATCTGAAAACTATCATCCGAATTACCTTTTTCAAACAAATTAAAATTTTAAAAAATTTGTTTAAATTTAAATTCCCTCATATTTTCTCTAACTATTCTTAACATAGAATTTTTTATACACGGAAAGAAATAATTTCAAATTTATTTATTTATTTCAACAAAAAAAGGGTTTTTTTACAATAAAAGATAAATTTTCAATCCAAAAGAAGGAATTTTCAACAAAATAGTTCAATTTTCGATTAAAAATAGATTGCTTTTGAAAAAATAATTTAATTTTTCACAAAATAGTTATATTTTTGACCAGATTGTTGACTTTTCATCCTAAAAAAATAAAATTGAAATCAAATGGTCCAATTTTGCAACAAAAAAGATTTAACTTCAACCAAAAAAAGTTGCATTTTCGAGTTAATAATTTAATTTTTTAGAAGGCAGTTGCATTTAAAAAAAAATGTTCTATCGAAAAGGACGAATTTTCAGTCCAAATAGACAAACGACCAACGAAAGATTTTAATTTACGACCAAAAATACGTAACTTTTTAATAAAGTATTTGAATTTTTAAGCAAATAGTTGAATTTTTAACTCAACAGTTGAATTTTCAACAAAATAATTAAATTTTCAACCAAATTATATGGACGTGCGGTCTCACAGACCGCACGGGCATTTAAGAAAATGGACTAATTTCTTACTTATTCCAATCTCTCTTCATATACTTGTATAAGTCAGCTAACAGAAACATATTTACTTATTTAACTAGATATAAATATATACGGCGGTCTTGCGACCACAGGTCCATGTTAGTGCAAAAATGTAATCCCGCCCATACTTAAAAGTTAAAACGGAAAAAAATGTACACATTATGATTAGATGCTTTTAAGATTGAAGAATTATTTACGACCAAAAATAGGTAACTTTTTAATAAAATATTTGAATTTTTAAGCAAATAGTTAAATTTTTAACTGAAGAGTTGAATTTTCAACAAAATAATTAAATTTTCAAACAAACAGTTACATTTTTAACCGAATAGTTAAATTTTTAACCCAAAAAGATTCTTCTTTTTAATGAAAAACACGAATTTTTAACCAAAAAGATTAATTAGCTACTAAAAAAGATAAATTTTCAAGGAAAATGGAAAAATGAAATTTCTAGTAAAAAAATTATTTTCAACAAAAGATTTTAATTTTCAACCGAAGAGGATGAATTTTCAACCAAAAAGATTGGTTTTTAAAAAAAGTCGAATTTTAAAATTAAAGAAATTGATTTTAAAGAAAAGAATTTTTAACAAAATAGTTCAATTTCCAACCAAAGAGATCATTTTTTCAACTAAAATGATAAATAATTAACAAAAAGAGTTCATTTTTAACAAAGCATTTTTACATTCAACCAAGTAGTATATTTTAAATAAAAATACTTAAATTTGCAAATAAAAAAAAAATCAATTTTGAACCTAAAAAGGAATAATTAAATTCTCAACTAACGAAATTAAATTTCATGTATGAAAAACGAATTAATTTTTTATAAATTAAATTTTCAACCAGAGAAAGTAATTTTTAAGTAAAATCATAAATCTTGAAAAAAATTGAATTTCTAACAAAGTAGTTCAACCAGGTAGTAAAAATTTTCAATAACAATTGATATTTCAATGAAAAAGATTTCAATTTTGAATAAAAAACATTTCATATTTCAACTGAAAATATTTTTATTTTAAATAAATAACAGTTAAATTTAACCGGAAAGATCAATTTTCAGCTATTTTTTTAAATTTTTACCAATAAAATTATTTTCAACAAAATACATATAAAGTTTTAAACAAATAGTTGAATTTTCATCTGAAAAAGATCAATTTTCAACAAAAAACGGAATAAATTTTAATTTAAAAAAATTAATTTAAAAAAAAAAAAATCAACAAAGTAGTTAAATTATCAACAACCGAAATAAGTTTTTAACTAAAATTATGAATTATTAACAAAAAACTGAATTTTTAACAAATTGGTTTAACTTTCAATCAAGTAGTTGAATTTTCAACCAAAAATATAAATTATCCATGAAATAGTTGAATTTTCAAGCAAACAGTTGAGTTTTTATCTAAAAAAGATTATTGAAAAAGCAATTTTTGAAAAATTAAAAAAATTTGAAAAGATTATTTCAACAAAAAATGGAATAGTTCAATTTTCAATTAACAAAATAATTTTGAAAAAAAACTAACTTTGATGATATTTTAAGGAAAATAATACATCTTTACCCCAAAAGATTAACTTTCAAGAAAGCAGTTCAACTTTGAACCAAGTACTTAAATTTTTAATTAAAAAAAAAAATGATTCTCAACAAAAATGTAATAGCTGATATTTCAGCCCATAAATATTTTTATTTGAAATCAAAAACAGTCTACTAATAAATTGATCTAACCAGTAACGTCCACTGACCAAATAAGTAATTTTCACTGATTAAATCAGTCATTTATATTGTTTTAATCCGTAACTTCCAACGTGTTAATCAGTCATTTGTGGTTCATTTACATAAATCATTTATAAAATGTAGGAATTTTATTAGGAATTTTAATTTAGAAATAATTTCACTATTTTATTATAGCAGGAAAATCAGTCACTTCCATTGACTGATTCAGTCAGCAATATTTACTGATTGATCCCGTCACCAATCTTGAGTGATTCGTCTGTTAAAACGACTGTTTTGTTAATAGAAATTACTGATGTTTCAGTCAAAGCTAATTTAGATTTATATAATCCGTAACATTCAATGTGTTAACCAGTCATTTATGGTTCGTTTACACAAAGATTTATTAAAATGTAGGAATTTTATTCGGAATTTTAATAAGAAATAATTTCACTATTTTATTATAGCAGAAAAATCAGTCACTTCCATTGACTGATTCAGTCAGCAATATTTACTAATTGATCCCGTCAACAATCTTGAGTGATTCATCTGTTAAAACGACTCTTTTTTTAATAGAAATGACTGACGTATCAGTCAATGCTAAGTTAGATTGATCTAATCCGCAATATTCAACGTGTTAATCAGTCATTTATGGTTCATTTACACAAGCCATTTATTAAAATGTATGAATTTTATTAGGAATTTTAATAAGAAATAATGTCACTATTATGGCAAAAAAATCAGTCGCTTCCATTAACTGATTCATTCAGCAATATTGACTGACTGATTCAGCCAGAAATACTGACTGATTGGTTCCGTCAGCAATATTGAATGATTCATTCAGTCAGTAATATTGATTCATTCAGTCAGTAATATTGATTGATTCAGTCAGTAATATTGATTGATTCAGTCAGCAATATTGACTGATTCAGTCACCAACAATGACTGATTGATTCAGTCAGCAATATTGACTGATTTCTTCAGTCAGCAATATTGACTGATTGATTCAGTCAGCAATATTGACTGATTTCTTCAGTCAGAAATATTTACTGATTGATCCTGTCAGCATTATTGACTGATTCATCTGTTTAAACGACTATTTTTTCAGTAAAATTACAGTAAAATTATAAAATGGGGAATCTGAGAAGCAGGAAAGTTTTCGCTTGTAACGAAGTTTCAAAAACTTGACCCGAGTAACTTCTAACCCTGGGAAAGGGTCTCTCCCTCTTTTTCTTTTCTAGCTCATTATTGATACCACCCTAGCGTATCCATGCGAATATATATGTTTATGCAGTAATATACGTTGAAGGGACGGAATTCCTGGAAAAGCTTATGGAATCCTCCCCGGAAGGGTAGTTTTCAATATATATGCCTCCCTCCCTCCCTAGCTCCTTATTACTGCAACTGTGAATCATATAAATTGCACTTCTGCGAAAGAGGATTTAAAAAAAAATAGTTGAATTTTAAACAAAAAAAGAGGATTTATTACAAGAAAAAATTAATTTTTTACCAAAATAGCTGAATTTTCAACCTACAAAGATAAATTATTAAACAAAAAGAGGAATTTAAAAAATGGTTGAATTTGCAACGAGAAAAAATAAATATTTAAACAAAATTAGAAAAGTAAAATATTTAGAAACAAAAATAAATTTTAAACAAAATAGCTGAGTTTTCAACCTAACAGTGGAATCTTCACCTACAAAGATGAAATAATTTAATTTTCAAACAAAGACAGGAATTTATTTTCATCAAGAATGATGAATGTTCAACAACAACAAAATTAATTTTCAACAAAGTAGTTCAACTTTCAACCCAGAAGTGGAATTTTCCAACCAAAAAGACGAATTTTCAACCAAAAATGGAAAATTTACATTTTCAGTAAAAAAAATAATTGTAAACAAAAGAAACAAACAAATTTTCAGACAAAGAAATTAACTTTCAAACATAAAAAATAAATTTTTAACAAAGTGGTTCAAATTTTGCCCAAGTAGTTGAATTATCAAATTTAAAAAGCCTACTTTTAACCGAAAATTAAAAAGTTTAATTTTCAATAAAAAAAGTAGAATTTTTACAACAACAAAAAACAGTTGAATTTTCAACCAAAAAAGTTAAACTTTTGTAACATAAGAGATCAATTTTAAATCCAAAAGGACGAATTTTCAACAAAAAGATGAATTAAAAAAAAAAATGGTTGAATTTGATAAAACCAAAGAGATGAATTTTCAAATAAAATGATGAAACAGTAACCAAAAAAAATAATTAATTTTTCAACATTTTAAATTAAAATTATGAATCTTCAACACAAAAAATTAATAATTAACAAAGTAGTTCAAATTTAAACCTAGAAGTTGAGTTTTCTAACAAAAAATACGAAAAAGTTACATTTGCAGTTAAAAAAATTAATCTAATACAAAAAAAAACGAATTTTTAATAAAATAGTGAAATTTTTAACCAAAGAAAATGCAAAGATAAATGCTCAATCAAAAAAAAAAGAATTAAAAAAAAAATTTTGAATTTTCAACTAGAAAAGGTAAATATTTAAAAAAAAGTAGAAAAGTTAAATTTTTAGGAACGAAAATTAATTTTCAGCAAAAAAGAACGAATTTTTAACAAAATAATCGAATTGGATAACATCAAAGAGATTAATTTTCAACTAAAATGATGAAAAAAAACCCCGATTTTTCAACAAAATAGTTTAATTTTCAACCAAACAGATGATTTTATTTTCAACTGAAATGAAGAATCTTCAGCAAAAAAAAGTAGTGCAACTTTCAACACCGAAGCTGAATTTTCCAACCAAAAATACGAATTTTCAACCAAAAATGGAAAAGTTACATTTTCACTGAAAAAAAATTAATTTCAAAGAAAATTTTTTTTTTAACAAAGTGGTTGAATTTTGATCGAGTATTTGAATTCTCAAGATAGAAAATTCCACTTGTAACCAAAAACTAAATAGTTAAATTTCCAATAAAAAAATTAATTTTCAACTAAAAAAAACTCAAATAAAACAGTTGCATCCTCCACAAAAGAAGATTAATTTTCAATGAAACAGTAGTATTTAAAAAAAAAAACGATGAAAGTTCCACCAAAAGAGATGAATTTACAAACCAAAGACAAATTTTCAAAAAAATAGTTGAATTTTCAACCAAAAAAGAGGCATTAACAATAAAAACTTAAGTTTCTACCAAAACAGTTTAATTTTCAAACCAAAAGGATGCGAGGCTGGCTGATTGCGGTCTTCGCCGACTGAAACTCTATGCGGACACGCTTGGATATTTTTAGTCGTATCTCAGAAACCTATGAAGATTTTTGAATTTTTATTGGCTTAAATTATAGGTAAGATTTCAAAAATTAAACCCTATCAATTTCAATTGTTTACAACAAGATTCCTAAGTTACAGCACGAGTTGAAGTCAAAGTACAAAATCTGAAAAATTCTCGGCGATGACCGCTCTTGCGACGACGGCTCTAGCAATGACCGCTTTTGCGACTAAAACTTGACGCAGACGCGCTTGGACATTTCAAGTCATATCTCAGGAACCCATGAAGATTTTTTAATTTTTATTGGATTAAATTATAGATAAGATTTCAAAAATTAAGTGCTGTCAATTTCAATTTTTTCCAACAAGGTTCCAAAGTTACAGCACGAGTTTAAGTCAAGGTACAAAATCTGAGAAATTCTCTGCGATGGCCTCTCTTGCGATGACCGCTTTCGCAATGACCGCTCTTGCGACTAAAGATTGACGCAGACACGCTTGGACATTTCAAGTCATATCTCAGGAACCCGTGAATATTTTTGAATTTTTATTGGCTTGAAATTATAAACGACATTTCAAAAATTAAACCCATCAATTCCAATTTTTTATAACAAGATTCCTAAGTTACAGCACGAGTTGAAGTCAAGGTACAAAATCTGAGAAATTCTTTGCGATGGCCGCTCTTGCGATGACGGCTCTAGCAATGACCGCTCTTGCGACTAAAATTTGACGCAGACACGCTTGGACATTTCAAGTCATATCTCAGGAACCCGTTAATATTTCTTAATTTTTATTGGCTTGAAATTATAGATAACATTTTAAAAATTAAAACCTATCAATTTAAGTTTTGTACAACAAGATTCCTAAGTTAGAGCATGTGTTGAAGTCAAGGTACAAAATCTGAGAAATTCTCTGCGATGACCGCACTTGCGATGACCGCTTTCGCAATGAGCGCTCTTGCGACTAAAGCTTGACGCAGACACGCTTGGACATTTCAAGTCATATCTCGGGAACCCGTGAAGATTTTTGAATTTTTATTGGCTTGAAATTATAGGTGACATTTCAAAAATTAAACCCTATCAATTTAAATTTGTTACAACAAGATTCCTAAGTTAGAGCATGTGTTGAAGTTCAAGTGCAAAATCTGAGAAATTATCTGCGATGACCGCTCTTGCGATGACGGCTCTAGCAATCACCGCTCTTGCGGCTAAAACTTGACGCAGACACGCTTGGACATTTCAAGTCATATCTCGGGAACCACTGAAGATTTTTGAATTTTTATTGGCTTGAATTTATGGATGAAATTTCAAAAATTAAACCCTATCAATTTAAATTTGTTACAACAAGATTCCTAAGTTAGAGCATGTGTTGAAGTCCAAGTGCAAAATCTGAGAAATTCTCTGCGATGACCGCTCTTGCGATGACGGCTCTAGCAATGACCGCTCTTGCGATTAAAACTTGACGCAGACACGCTTGGACATTTCAAGTCATATCACAGGAACCCGTTAAGATTTTTGAAGTTTTATTGGCTTGAATTAAAGACAAAACTTCAAAGACTGTGTGGTATAAATTTCAGAGTTTTCCTACATTGCGTTCCAAAGTCAGCAGTGGATTTTGAATTTAGTTTCTTTTAGCCTTGAAGTTTATTTTTCAATGCACCAAATTTATTTTACCAGTGTTTCATCTTCTGAAGCATACTCGCATTATTTGTTGTAGGGAACTAATGCATACAATGCAAGGGATGTGTTCGCGGAAAAGTGGTATAAACTTAAACGTTGTTCTCCATTAGCGTTTTGAACTCGTTCCAACTAGACTTCTAGCGTGACTAATTTAAAGCTGCAACTTTTTTCACGGCAAAATTGTGGTTGCGTTTTCTCGTCCTTCGAATAAAATATAACTTTGTTATCCTTCTTAACTAATGCAGGTTTAATTCGAAAGTGGATAAAACCCTGTTATCCAGAAAATGGTAGATATTTCGAAAGCTACAGAAATTTCAAAAATGTAGTAAAATTTAGAAGAGAGAGGAACGCTTTAAAAGGTATTAACTCACCGAGAAAAAGACTAAAAGAGTGTATTTACTGCACATACCTGAAACAGAGAAAAACAAGATTTAATTAGTTAACAAGTCAAAGTTTAATAAATTTTTAGATATTTTACATACTTTTAGAATTTACAGACCCAAATGCTCTCAAAAGAGGGGAAATAGGGTGATTTTTTCACGAAAATAGGAGAGCAAATTCTTTTTGAAAAAATTAATGGAGGTATTGAATGCAATAGGAAACGCTTTCAATTCCTAACATTTTAAGTAAAAATATTGTAATTCAAGACAATAAATTGATTTTTAACCAAAAATATTAATTTTCGAATAAAAAGATTAATTTTCTACCAGAAAAGTTGAATTTTCAGCCCAAGAGATGAATCTTCAACCAAAAAAATTAATTGTTACTAAATAGTCGAATTTCCCAACCACGGAGATGAATTTTCAGCCAACAAGATTTTTTTTTACTAAAAAAGACGAATTTTCAACAAAATACATTATTTCTCAAAAATAGTTGAATTTTTTAGAAAAAAAAGATAAATTCTCAACCAAAAATGGAATAGGTAACAAAAAGTAACAATTTATCCATGTTCCATTCAACAAAAAAGTTCTTTTCTGAATAATTTTACTTGTCTTCCATAGATGCAAATGATGAAACTAACATAGAATCTTAAAACTTTCTCTAATAGAAAGAAACCCATTAAAAACTAATAATTTGATTTTATTCAAATTCCCATCATGTAAATCTGAAAAAGACAACACCATGTGAGTTTCCAGCGCAATGCGGCAGTGGGTAATCCTCCATGGAACAAGAAGTTGTCCAGAATACTAGAACGGGATAAAAGTGATGGAAACTGGGAAGGATGAAATGCTCAGACTCGGTGGAAGAGAGGGTGGTGAAATAGAGGGTGGTGGAAGAGAGGGTGGTGAAATAGAAGGCGGTGGAAGAGAGGGCGGTGGAAGAGAGGGTGGTGGAAGAGAGGGAGGTGGAGGAAAGGATGATATTTGAAGAGAGAAAGATACCAGAGACGCAAGGGGAGAGAAATGCATCCAAAACAGGGATTTGAGGAAAGCCTTCGGACACGGGTGACTGGGTAAAATATCCTTCATTGCTATTCCCAGAGTCTCGAGGACGTCCCGAAGGACTTTGGACGGGGTTGGCAGGAAAAGGACTAACGCCTGGGTTCCCCACCCACTCCCACAATTGAGGGGGTGGGTAGGCAGGGTGCAGGGGAGCTGGAAAGGTCCTGCATTGCGACAACTAATGAACCATCTTGGAACGGAACGGGACGGAACGTGGAATCGGACCCGAAGTCCCGTGAGACGTGACGGCGCAATGCAGTCTCACCAGTCAGCCCATCGGTTTGACTTTTTGCTTTTGCTCTTGCTCTTTTTTAGAGAAGCCAGAGTCCTCATCCTTCATCCTCCTGCCCTGACTCCCAGCCTGATTCCTGATACACACCCTCTTCCAAGGCTCTTATCTTTTTTGCTTACTCATTTTAGGCCTTCTCGGGGCTTGGATTGACGACAAGGCTTTGATGGAAATTTGAAAAAAGTACACAAAAAATCGAATCCAATTTTTAAAGATAATAAAAAAAAATATCAAGACACTGAGTGATTGAAATAATAAGTTTATTTGTTTAGGTTTAAAATATTTTTGGCTTAACTGTTGAACTTGTCAACTTGGATTATTTTCGGATGAGAGAAGTTTGTGATTTACATTAATTTTTTATTTCAGGAACATTTATTTTGAATATTTGCAAATGGAAATAATAAATAAATTCTTTTAAATAAAACGTATATAGGTAAAATTTTGCATTCAATAATTTTTTATTTTAATTAATTGAAACGAGATGAATTTTCAACCAAATGGCTGAGTTTTCAAACAAAAAAAGTAGAATTTTTTACTGTTGGATTATCAACCTGAAAAGTTGAGTTTTCGACAAAAAAAATAGTTAAATTAAAAAAAATATTTGTTCCAGCAAAAAGACGAATTTTTGAGAAGACAGTTGAATTTTCAGCAAAAAATTTAATTTTCAACCATAGAAGATGAATTTTCAATCCATAGAAAGGAATGTTCTTTCCAAAAAGATGAATTTTCAATCAAACAGTTGAATTTTTAACCAAAAAAGATGACTTTTGAACAAAATATTTGAATTTTTAACCAAATAATTATATTCTCGACCAAATTGTTTCCTTTTCAAGCAAAAAGTGAATTTTTCAGAAGGAATTGATTATATATCTAAACAGGTGAATTTAAAAAAAAAAAAAAAAAAAGAAAAAAAAAAAAAAAAGATAACTTTTAAGCCAAAAACGCAAATTTGAAGAAAAAAAATTTAATTATCAGGCTGAAAAGTTGAATTTACAAACAATCGATCATTTGCAACCAAGAAAGACGAATTTTTAAACAAACAGTTGAATTTTAAGAAAAATTATTTTTAACCAAATTTACGCATTTACAACTAAATAGTTGAAATTTCAATAAAAGGAGACAAAATTTCAACAAAATAGGTTAATTTTTAACCAAATGGTTGAGTTTCCATACCAAAAAGAAGAATTTTTTATAATACAGTTGAATTTTCAACAAAAAAAGTAAATTTTTTGCCATAAAACATGAATTTTCAACAAAAAAGGATGACTTTTCCACCATAAAACATGAATTTTCATAAAAAAGTTGAATTTACGACTAATTAGTAGGGAGTCTCCAGCCGCTTGTGTTTCAGCGACGTTCATCCCCAACCCTCTTCGAAAAATATTCTATACCTTTTTCTATGATGCGGTGGTTCAATTATTGAACCGCCGCATCATAGAACTGGATATAGAATATTTCTCGATTAGTAGGGAGTCCCCAGCCGCTTGTGT